>JAWPHD010009816.1:0-100045 GCA_037043455.1 Cyrtodaria siliqua | reverse complement strand
TCAGGGGGTGGGGTCAAAAGGTCAAATAAACTAAACATTCAATTACACTGTCATTTTATCATATTTTTGCACATAACTTGGTATATGTAATCGTCTATAAAATATAAACAACATATCAAACGATTTTTATATTTCGCAAACTCAAACGTCTGCCCTGGGGCTCAGGGTGGGTGGGGCTGGCGGGATTTGGGGTCATTTTCGTTTTTAATAATGTCTCAAATGAAACATTATGATGATGGCTCTGCACCCAGGGTCCCTCAGTGGGGTCAAAAGGTCAAATACACTAAAAATTCAATTACACTGTCATTTTTTCATATTCTTGCACATATATAAAAGATAAGCATATATTAAATGATTTTATTATTTTTATTATATCGAACTCGGACCGTCTGCCCGGAGGCCCAGTGGGGGTGGGGGTGGGGAGGGGGGTTTTGTGTGTGTTTGGGGGGCGGGGGATTTGGATATTTTTTTGTTATAGTTGGGCCTGGAGGAAGGGGCACCAAATACACTAATAATGCATTTACGGTGTCATTTTTTTCATACTTTTGCACATTAATTGGTATAATATTCATCTAATTAAGAGATACACAGCATGTCAAATGATTTATTATTTAAAAGTCGGACGTCTTCCCTGGGGTTCGGGTTGGAGGGGGTGGGTGGTGGGTGGAGGGTAATAGGGGGTCAATTTATTTAAACAATGATGTCTCAAATGAACATTTCGATAAAGGGATTACATTGTATATACTTTGGGGCTGTGTGTGGGTGGGCGGGGAGGGGTTAGTATAGGCGGGGACGTTGGGGGTGGGGGTGCCGTTGGTGTGCTAAGTGACCTGTGGGTATTTTACGATGGCCGCGCCGTCGACTTCGTTCTAGTTGAACATGTTGTCTTTTACTACTTATGGTATAATTTCCTTTGTATCCATTCACAACTGCTCGTACACTGCTTCGCCGCACTACTCGAATGTAAATCGAAGGTTTCCATATTGGTTACGTCATCGTGCCTTAGATTCCCGCCAAAACAAATTTGCATTCAAAATCAAAGTTATCATCCACGTTTTGCAATGTCATTCAGCCGATTTCTCCATCAATAGTTTCTTTACATGAAAGCAGTGATAAAACCTTCATCTGCATCGCAAAAGACAACAACATTCAACGCAAATTATACATCAACACGTGTGGCTAGCGGCCATATTGTTTACAGAACAGAACAGAACAGAACATAGAACAGGACATATTCTTTATTTATGACGTAAACAAATGTTTCTCGTCATATAATACATAATACATTAATTTTAAATTAAACAATGAAAAAGTACAAATACACAAATCATACATACTGTACAACTCACACAACTCAACCATTCACTCTGACGCCCAAAATGTCACATTCATTCTGGCGCCCTGTTATAATGATTTAACTATTCCTATTACATTGTTTCATATTACTATTTTAAGTTTTAATAGTTTACATGTTTTGTCCAATGAGGATGAACATAACAAATTTACTCAATATATATTGCATTAATAAATGCTTTCCTAACAAACCTAGATAACCTAAAAAGCTCTTGCTGGCTTGAAGATTGCATCAGCTGAATACATTTAAAAACACTTGGATGTATGTAATAATATTGTTTTAATATATAGGTTACGTAATTGTTCGTAGAAAGGACAAATTAAAATAAAATTATATTCATCTTCAAGTCGGTACTATTACACAAAGTACATCTATTGTAAGTCCAGATTTATTACTGTCATGTAAGAAAAAACATTATTGGAGAGATTACCTCCGATTGCACATTCGAAAATCTAAGAAAAAAACATTTCCATGTCGTACACAATATTTCACTTTGTCATACATGTCCCGTATAATTCTTAACGACATATTGTTTATATAGCAACAGTGCACCATTTTCTGTGCCGTTGCCTTCCGGCTTACAAAATGTCAAGATTTTGAACATACCTAAGCTCGATATACACACGAGGCGGGATCCCGGAGAATGACGTGATTGGCTGAGCGTTCACGCTCGACAATGTATCCTGCTTTTGAGAAAAGAAACAACGTATATTTATTTTTTCCCTATCCAATGTAAGTTATTCTTGTCTTATTCTGGTTACTAGTATTTGGACACAATACTTACTCTTATGAAAGACAGACACAAAGACAAATTACCTTGACATGAACCGTGATGTCATAGCTCTCAAAATGGCCGCTTCCATATCTGTGGAAACAGAAAAAAAGAGTATGATAATGGACCTTTGGAAACGGCCGAGCACGACACATACGAAATATTGCAGTCTCGGTTTGATTGAGACTGTTCATGAGTGGTAGTGAAATATGCTAGCTACCGGTCACGCCCTCTAGCCCCGGGTTGAGCAGAACTCAATATTCATAATCAACAGTACAAAAGTTTAACCATCCCGAAGATGGCATGCATATGGCGG
Source organism: Cyrtodaria siliqua (assembly GCA_037043455.1). Lineage (NCBI taxonomy): Eukaryota > Metazoa > Mollusca > Bivalvia > Adapedonta > Hiatellidae > Cyrtodaria > Cyrtodaria siliqua. The sequence goes on along the minus strand of JAWPHD010009816.1, from coordinate 97,603 downwards.
TGGACATGGAGTTATCCTTCTTTAATGTATTCCCCATGTCGTACGGCGTATGTTCCCAGTATCTAACAAAATGAAATACCCCGAAGAGCGAAATAAACATAATGGAATTTAGTTGGGAGCAGCGGTTATGAAGCCTGCGTATAAAAAGCAGACAACATATCCTATGAGTGGTTAAACAATACCCAGAGCCTTTTATCGGCCAGAGTAGTGGAACCACCGAATCGAAAATTAAGTAAGAAAACTTCAAATGATCATATCTTCTTTGTTTACCATCCGATTTTGATAATTCTTTCACCCTTATTCAAGTTTTCACATTCCCTTTAATAACGCAGGTATCCAAAGTATAAAAATAGTATGATAATGGACCTTTGGAAACGGCCGAGCACGACACATATGAAATATTGCAGTCTCGGTTTGATTGAGACTGTTCATGAGCGGTAGTGAAATATGCTAGCTACCGCTCATGCCCTCTAGCCCCGGGTTGAGCAGAACTCAATATTCATAAACATCTACAGTACAGAATGTTAACCATTCCGAAGATGGCAAGCATATGGCGGTGGATATAGCAATATTTGTATATTTATTTCATCCTCTATATCCAGCGGCTTATGGTCCTAGGATCTAATAAAAGTGTATGCCCCGAAGAGCGAAATAAACAAAAAGGAATTTAGTTGGGAGCAGCGGTTATGAAGCCTGCGTATCACAAGTAACAGCCAAAAGACTAGATTAAAAAGCAGACAACATATCCTATGAGTGGTTAAACAATACACAGAGCCTTTTATCGGCCGAAGTAGTGGAACCACCGAATCGAAAATTAAGTATGAAAACAGAAGAAATTGAAAATGTACCACCGATCACAAAATATAAGTATCGGGCTCAGCGATCTCCAAAGATCGAATGAATAACAGTACTGATTACAAGCGCGGGGAGACGTTTTACTGCACAAGCAACGCCACTGTGCTATAAAAAATGTATGATAATGGATTTTTGGAAACGGCCCAGCACGACACATACGAAATATTGCAGTCTCGGTTTGATTGAGACTGTTCATGAGCGGTTGTGGTTTATATGTTTGCTACCGCTCACGCCCTCTAGCCCCGGGTTGAGCAGAACTCAATATTCATAAAAATCAACAGTACAGAACTTTAACCATCCCGAAGATGGCAAGCATATGGCGGTGGATATAGCAATATTTGTATCTTTATTTCGTCCCCTATATCCAGCGGCGTATACTCCCAGGATCTAGTAAAATTGTATGCCCCGTAGAGCGAAATAAACAAAAAGGAATTTAGTTGGGAGCAGAGGTTATGAAGCCTGCGTATCACAAGTAACAGCCAGAAGACTAAATTAAAACGCAGACAACATATCCTATGAGCTAGTAAAGTTTCTTTTCAATGTGTGGGACAGACATAGGGAAGTTGAATCAACGGATAGTGCCTCTTGTTAAGTTATGTGTCCCTGCAGCAGAAGATGTTTTCTAGTTATGCCACTGAACTTGGACAAGTTCAAAACCAGTTGCATCAGACTAGACTCATCAGAGTTATAGCCTTTGATTTTTAAAAAAACTGTTAGGCCTTAGACTATTCAAGCCAGTAGAGTGATACAGGCTGTCTTGTGCATGTTGTTCCCGGAAGACTACTTAATACACGCCACTCTGTAAATGACATAATTTTAGACACGGAGGTCATCTTGTGTGACAGTTTGGCCATAAACACAAATCTGTCTATCCATTAGCAATTTTATAAAATAATATTCTAGTCTAGATTTGAAACAGTTTAATGACAAATGATCACAATATATTTGGAATGGATTGACCCTCTAAGATTTTGGTAGATCGCCAAGTTGGCTAAAACTATGTAAAATTTATGGAAATTTGAAATGTCCAGCAATCGTGCAAATTTACTATCAAACCTTGCATTCTCACTACTTTCAGTACTTTGATTTATCATAAGGCCAGTAATTCATAAGGGAAAACAACCCTGCAAGTGAAGTGGCAAATATCGCCGCCAGATGTTGCACCGTTTCACTTTGCACGCAGTGAAATCAGTTTCTGTCGAACGGATTGCGTTTGCATTGCACCGACTTTGTTTTCGACCGATCATTTTACTTACTACCAGACTAAATGTGTTTGCGTTAAACTGATTCATATTGCATCATGCTGATTTACTTTGTTCTGTATCACTTCACATTTTTCGATGAATCGTTTAAGTTTTCATCGTACCGACTTGTATTTTATTGTATTGCATCAGTTTTATTGTCAAATGGTTTGTCATTGCACTGAATGATTTCTATTTGCGTCGTATGGTTTGAAATTTTACACCGTATCATTTCACTTCGAACCGTATCAATTCACTTTGTAACGAATGAACAGAGTTTACACGTCGCATCGAATCAATATGTACGTCTGTAGGAACCCCATTTGTTACAACGTCGCAATCTGTTGCAGCCGTCCATAAAAGTTACAATTTGTGTTCTAAATGTTACACTAAACGCTATCTGTTACAATCTTACCGCAAATGTTACAAAATGTAGTTGTGATAAAAGTTACAACGTCTACGCTATCTGTTACAATATTTTTACTTTTAACAAAAAACACCTTGTCGTAAATGTTACACTGGCATTGGCATCATTTCCGAAGCTTTGGGAAGTGTTGGATTTTGCTACTACACTATATTTATAATATTTATAAGTGTATTTAGGTAATTGCAACAACCTTACCTTGTCGTAAATGTTACACTGACATTGGCATCCTTTCCGAAGCTTGTAAACAGTATTTAAATGTGCCATTAAAGTATTTTTATAAATTGTAGTAGTGTGTTTCACACATTTCTGTACGTACGAATGTTTTCCATAGGCGGTTTCAAGGAATAGGCGGTTTAGGCGTACGCTTTTAATAGTTACTTTTAATATGTAAGTATATATATATGAAAACTATGGCATATTTATATGTCCTAGACTTCTAAACCATCATGAGCGATTCATGGATTTGAATTTTTGGTATTGTTTGTAGTATTTTATTTTCTCCCTCACTTCACCCGAAAATAAATTATTTCTTTACTCAAAGAAAAGCAAAAACATTTTGAAGGAATATGTCGTGTTTTGCTAACAATGGTACAAGATATTTTATGAATCCTTCTAATATTCCGCAACAGAAACACTTTTTTTAGAAAAACATACAGATGCATGTACACCGCATAGTACCCACTGTGGTTCACTAATTAATAGATAAACATTCCTGAAAAACATGCGGATAAATACTTTTTATTGCTAACGTAAAAAAAATCCGATACGTATATATGAACCAAATATTTCTTCAGGTAGCAACGCCGCACACGAAAAAAAAACTGTGGGGAAACGTGTTCCAGTGGAAATTGCGAAACTACCCTCCGGATATTGACGACAATTCATAGGTTCTATATACTCTATTTAAAACAAACAGCGTAGTTATTAAATTGCATAACAAAACACGCAAATACAGACAGTAAAAACAATAAACCCAATAGCCTTCTTGACTGCTTGAGGAACATTGATTGACAAAAACGTTTGTATGCTATTATCCCCCGTCCGTTCGTGCGTCCGTCCGTCCGGAGCCATATCTTGGTAACCATAAGTCACTTACACGTAATATTTTGTACAAATGTTTGTCCCTATGTGGACCTATGTGGCCCTTGATTTAATAATTACTTAATCTATATATAGTATATAATGAATCTTTTGTCTGGAAAATAACTCAAAAACAATTTATGGGATTCAATTTAAACTTGAAACACTCATACAGGGCAGTGAGTGGATTTACAGGGTGCAGAAACCATAACTCTAGCATGTCCAGGTAAACTAAAAGTGGATTTATGGTACTTTGTGGCTTTATTTACTATGTAGTATGTACTATTTTAGGAAAATTTTGTTTGAACCATAAATAACTAAAAAAACATTTGACAGAATCAAATGAAACTTGAAACATTGATTAAGGGCAGTGAGTGGATGTGCAGAGTGCGTGAATCATAACTCTGGGTAAAGTAAAAGTGGAGTTATGGGATTTTGTTGCTTTATTTACTATATTATATATGGAAATTTTGTTTGGACCATAACTCAAAATCCGTTAAAGATAATGGTTTCTTTAACGTGCGCAGTGTATAGCGCATACACACGGGACCTCGGTCTTACGTCTTAGTAGACTTTTAAGACTTGGTAGTTTCAGTTGGAGAAGAGGGGATCGAATCTGCGACCCCTATATTGACAGTCAAACGCGTTACCACTAGACCAAATATCCGCTCTAAGCGTTTATCCTTTTATACCCTGTGCTTTATATAGCCACTAAAATGCACACATGAACACACGCACGCATGCACACACGCACGCACGAGCACACGCAGACACACGCACACACACAAAGCTAATAAAATTGATAAGAGTAAAAGTAAATTTAAATTCACATTACACATTATGGCCGTCAATCAACTTTACTAAATTATATAGAAACAAATACAGGAAATTTTAGCAAACAAAACATGAGGTTTTAGCAAAAAATATAGTAAATTTTTACACATTCATATCGACGAAAAATTTCATGTCACAATTTTAACTTTTTGACTCTTTATTTAAAGAAGTTGCACGTCTAATGTATATTTTCGTCAATTAACATGATTAATGAGGGAAATGGCAAATATTAAGCATGAAAAAAGACACATTACATTTTAATAATTTTATGCACCGTTCGGTAAGAAAAGTGTAATAAAATCGCCATTCATTTATTTTTTCACCATGAATAATAAATTAAAGAGTTTTGTTTTCTACATATTTGACATTTTTATTTTTTTGTCAAAAGTTTGGAATAAAACCGTCGATATGCCTCTTTAATTTTGATTTTTTTTACTGATGTACATTACTATTTATTTTTAAAAATTGAAGTTAAGAAACATAAGAATGTGCATCAACGATTTTTTTTTTTAAAATAAACAAATTCTTTCATTACATTAAAAGCAGGAGTTGCGGTTGAAGAAAATAGCATTCATTTAAAACATTAGTCGAGCGTTCGAAAACAATCCATGATTTAAACATGTTTTTATCAATAAAATCCTCTTTCAAACAAAAATAAAGGAATTACTCTCCAAATATAGGAAAATACAGGGAATATAGGAGGTCTTCAGAAATTTAGGAATTTTGTCAAATATCTAGGAAAATACATGAATACAGGAATTGGTTGACAGCCTGTAAATTATCATCAGAGCCTGACAACAAAACTAATGTAAAATGCATCTCACCAAATATATGGATTAAAATCCTATAAAAAAAAAAAAAGATGAGAAAACAAATTATATTTTTTATGAATATGAACATAAAGAATTAGTTGACTAATAAATTGTACAGAACGATTAAACAAGTAAAACAATAAACGCTTAAAAGTTAGCAATAAAAATATTTTTGAAAATAAACACAGTATTAAATAACTAAACTGGATAAAAAGTACAAAATTTAAACAAAGTATTTAACACACTAAACTGGTGGAAATATAAAAAGATCTGACAGGGAAAGTAGCATTCAAGGAGGACAGTTAACCACAAAAAACAGAAACAAACATGCAGACAGACAAGCAAGAAGGCAAAAGTAATAATAAAAGCAAACGACATCACAAACACAAAAGAGTTGACAATAGGGCTACCGCCTTGGAACGGTCAGTGACAAAGTAGACCACTGGGGGTTTAAACCGGTTCTAGGGTGCACCACACCTCACACTTACCCTACTGTCATCATATTAAAACAGGACAATGTAAATAATGAAATCCCCGCCATGATCTAATCTCTAACCAACGAGGCAGCATCAATAGGCAATAGAAGTAAAACACAAACATGCTCGTGTAAATATAATACAAAAAACCAATAGCCTAGAAAGCCACAACGAAAGTACTCAATGACTTGGCAGAAGTCAGAGCAACAAGAGAATAAACCATTAAGGCGGATGGTAGGGTGAGTAGTGGGATCATACGCTATAAATATATAACCTGAACATATTCAATTGTATTATAATTGTGTTATATTTGTATATTGTTTTAATGGAGATTTTGTTATTTAGTGTTATCATGACAACAATAAAAAAGGGATATGTTTTAAATGTTATTTGGAAGATCAAATAAGCACACAATTTAAAATGCAGCTAACAGTATATATCATGTGGTACATGTATATGTAACCTCAGGTTAATAATAACTATAGCAAATATGTGCAGAAAAAGTTTATTGGCTGCAGATGATGAATTATTTACTCATTTGTCAATTTCACCATAAGCACTATGATGCGTTGCATCAAAATTCTATTATGCATTATTATTTAAACTATGTACGCCTAGTACTGTACCAAACATTCATAATTGTATACCAATGATCAATAGATGCCATGGTAAGAAATAGCCAAGCATTCGCCCAAAATGTTTATGTTCATGGTAAACCGGTTCCCGTGTATAGTCAACAAGATCAATCTGTAGCCTTTCATAAAAAAATACTTCTTATATGCTTCATTGGAGCTTTGTTACTGAAACGGGCAATTTTTGTCATGTATTCTTTTTCCGTTCTTAGTACTTTCCTGATGTGGTTCTCTGAGACACCTGCATATTGTTTCATTGATTCATGTTACGAACATGGTGAGCATTTCTGCATCTTTCTGGATCGTATGTCCCTGCATTGCTGAAGATGACGTCAAGCACGTCAAAAATACCGCACATATCGGCGTCTTGTTTAATGGACTAAAACATAGTGTTCATGTGTATGTAAAAATGGTTTAAGTACCATTAACGGTAATGATATGCTTCAGAAACCGGTACACTTATTCAGTTTTCCATGCAAAGAGCTTCAGTCACACAATACGCATACAATTTTGAAATCCTAAAACAGCGGCGGATCCATGATTTCATATAAGGGGTGTGGGATCTCATTTCACCATGATTTCATATAAGGGGTATGGGATCTCATTTCACCATGATTTCATATAAGGGGTATGGGATCTCATTTCACCATGATTTCATATAAGGGGTATGGGATCTTATTTCACCATGATTTCATATAAGGAGTATGGGATCTCATTTCACCATGATTTCATATAAGGGGTATGGGATCTCATTTCACCATGATTTCATATAAGGGGTATGGGATCTCATTTCCCCATGATTTCATATAAGGGGTATGGGATCTCATTTCACCATGATTTCATATAAGGGGTATGGGATCTCATTTCACCATGATTTCATATAAGGGGTATGGGATCTCATTTCAACATGATTTCATATAAGTGGTATGGGATCTCATTTCACCATGATTTCATATAAGGGGTATGTGATCTCATTTCACCATGATTTCATATAAGGTGTATGGGATCTCATTTCACCATGATTTCACATAAGGGTATGGGATCTCATTTCACCATGATTTCATATAAGGGGTATGGGATCTCATTTCCCATGATTTCATATAAGGGGTATGGGATCTCATTTCACCATAATTTCATATAAGGGGTATGGGATCTCATTTCACCATGGTTTCATATAAGGGGTATGGGATCTCATTTCACCATGATTTCATATAAGGAGTATGGGATCTCATTTCACCAGGATCTCATTTCACCATGATTTCATATAAGGGTATGGGATCTCATTTCACCATGATTTCATATAAGGGGTATGGGATCTCATTTCCCATGATTTCATATAAGGGGTATGGGATCTCATTTCACCATAATTTCATATAAGGGGTATGGGATCTCATTTCACCATGATTTCATATAAGGGGTATGGGATCTCATTTCACCATGATTTCATATAAGGGGTATGGGATCTCATTTCACCAGGACCTCATTTCACCATGATTTCATATAAGAGGTAGGGGATCTCATTTCACCATGATTTCGTATAAGGGGTATGGGATCTCATTTCACCATGATTTCATATAAGGGTATGGGATCTCATTTCACCATGCTTTCATATAAGGGGTATGGGATCTCATTTCACCATGATTTCATATAAGGGGTATGGGATCTCATTTCACCATGATTTCATATAAGGGGTATGGGATCTCATTTCACCATGATTTCATTTACGGGGTATGGGATCTCATTTCACCATGATTTCTTATAAGGGGTATGGGATCTCATTTCACCATGATTTCATATAAGGGGTATGGGATCTCATTTCACCATGATTTCATATAAGGGGTATGGGATCTCATTTCACCATGATTTCATATAAGGGGTAGGGGATCTCATTTCACCATGATTTCGTATAAAGGGTATGGGATCTCATTTCACCATGATTTCATATAAGGGGTATGGGATCTCATTTCACCATGATTTCATATAAGGGGTATGGGATCTCATTTCACCATAATTTCATATAAGGAGTATGGGATCTCACTTCACATTTCTTCGTGGGGAGTGTGTGTGAGGGGGTGGGGATCACCCCGCTACCTTATACAAAGTTAACCTCATATTTAGTGCATAATATTTTGGTCATACCCACAAAAAGCCTGCAATAATAGTTAGGCTATATTCATATTAATATGAAAAAAGTGAGTTAATTTTTGAAACTGACTAAACGAATTGAATGATTGATAAATTAGTGACAGGATGAATTATTTTATAACAATGGATTAATTTGATGATTATGATTCAAAAATTAAATTATGGAATGACATAATGGTACAATGTTTTTGGAAGAGTGATTTGGTGGATGGATGGTTAAATGAAACTGAATGGGTAGTGGGTTGATGGATGGTCGAATGGGTGATTGCGTGGTTTCATTTTGGTAGGGTGGAAATCAGGGTAGGTGGCTGGATGGTAGGGTGAGTAGTGGGATCATACGCTGTAAATATATAACCTGAACATATTCATTGTATTATAATTGTGTTATATTTGTATATTGTTTTAAAGGAGATTTTGTTATTTAGTGTTATTATGCCAACAACAAAAAAGGGATATGTTTTAAATGCTATATGTGCTTGTTACATTAAGTTTTTAAGTTACTTGTTTAGAAATTATATTTGTTTCCATTAATACATGTGATTCTTGCTATTTCACATTATTAAAACAAGTTTTCCTTATATCATAAACTGGTTGCATTTCATCATCTTAAGACAAAAACGTGTTGTTTCAACATGATAACTATCAATTTAATACTTCTGACTTCTGAATGACCCTTACAAGGTGTACCATTCCTAACATACTCACTACAACTGAATTGTCCCATGAGACATGTGCTAACCTTAATGTGATTCACTGACCATCTACAAACAACATAGATGAACTTGGATACTCAAACGTTAACCCCAGGGTTGAAGCAATGACCCTTTAGCCTGACCTAAACCAGTCCCAAGGGACCAACTAATCTTAGGCCAGGCCAAGCCAGGACAGGCTAGTTCGGCCAAGCCATGTTTTAGTGTATGCACAGCCGTGTGAATAATTATGCATGCATGTGCATGATGAAGATGTCTGATTAGGACAAGCTGCTCTTAGCGATTCATTTGTTAATGATGTCAGTTCGTCAAATGAACAGCCGTGTGGATAATTATGCATGCATTGCATGATGAAGATGTATGATTAAGATAAGCCCTGGGATGTCTGAAATTGATTTATAATATATTGTGATTATATCACAACGAGATGTTACACATATTGATGTCAAATCTTAAAACATAAATGTTATTTTAATCAGAATATTATTTTCAATATGTAAGAACGTAGACACATGCCATGACTCATCCAGTCACATTAAACTGGCATCGGACCGACTATTCATAGCATAACCCTTATATCATAAGCGTCAAGCAATGGAGCTACTAGTTAAGCATTTGGTGTGACCCGGTCGGGGATCGAGCCCACGACTCCAGCATTTGAGCCAAAGCCACCCCGCTGGACCGTGTGTGACAGGAATTTCAGACGATTAAGTCTGTGCTAATGGTTAATTGATGAACTAAATACCATATAAATGACAGATTCAATCGTCAAATTAAACGCAGGTCGCGGTTTAAATTAAGCCAGATCGATCCCTAATTCCTAAGAAGTATATGGGCTTATCGACTCCGTTGCATTTATTATTGGACCAATGTGTGAAACACATCCATATATTCCGCCACGTTGACTCTTTAAAAAATTATGGGCTATTCAAGCAATGCCAGGATTAAAAGTTTTGAGCGTAAGTTCATCCTTGAGCATGGATTAATAGATTGAACACTCTATTTATGTTTCCTATATCATTGAAAGACATCATACGTGACCTACTAAATAAAAAAAATTGAAACCCAATATACCAAGTTATAACAGACCCTACATATAGAAATCAATGAACGTGATGTTAGATGATTGTAAAATAAACCCGATCATATTATATATCCAACGTGTTTTTTTCACAGAGTTCAAAATAATTTTTTGAAAATAATCCTTATTGTTGAGATCAATCCATAATAATTATTAATGAATTAAAATTATATGGTAACATTACGAAGAACAAATCTAAATTTCAATTTTACCCGCACGCAACTACCAGCCCCCCACCTCCCCCCACACCCACCCTTCTTTTTATGTATGTATGATGTTAATGTCACATCTGTTGGAAGCGAATCAAGTGCCTCAGTAACTAACAAAAACCAGTTAAAAAAAAATCATTGAAAGTGTTGATTTTGAAAAACGTTTTTACTTTTAGCTTTAGACAATTGTTACCTTTAGCGTTAACATGAACAGTTGTTACATTTAGCGGAAGAGATGATTGTTACCTATAGTGGAGGTTGTTGTTAGAATTGCTACCTGTAGCGTCGGTTGTCAGCTTTAGCGGAATTGTTACATTTAGCGTTGTTACAATGTTTGCCGAAAATGGGTGAACCTGAACTATCTGTGTGTCTGATATACATGTATGGCTATTTTATGTTATGCTACCTAAAATGAATTAACACATTATAAATTGCATGATGGCATTGTTAAATTGAAAACAAATAACAAGTCACAGCAGCCAACGAGTGTTGTGACAGTGCTTTTTGTCCGCGCGGCGATTTTTGTCTGCAGCGGTTTTTGTCCGAACAAAATGTGAAAAAGTACCACTTTTTATCCGCAGAGCACGTTTTGTCTGCAGAAAAAAAAAGAAAATATTACGCTATTTGTCCAAGCAGCGCTTTTTGTCCGCACAGAATATGAAAAACCGCAGTAACTCTGAAAAAGGGACTGTTTTTGTCTGCAAAGTGATTTTTGTATGCAGTGACTCAACTTATGACCGCGCGGCGCTTTTTGACGGCAGAAAAAAAAAAGCTAAGCTTTATGTCAGCAGAAAATCTGAAGCGGAGAAGAGATTGTTTTGTCCGTGTTTTTAACTTTTAGATTACTATTCAATATTATTCATTTCAGGTTCTAGAGTATATTATAAATACCAAGTTTCATATACGCCACGCCCGGGAATCGCACCACCTGAACTGCTTTGGCAAAACCAAGCGTATATAAGGCGGAGGATGTACGCACACGCGGGAATCGCACCACCTGCACTGCTTTGGCAAAACCAAGAGTATAAGGCGGAGGATTTTTAGATATGCAGGGGTGCGATAAAAAAAATGCTAGAAGTGATGAGGTTGTCCAGATTGTGATCGATTAAATTGTTTGTAAGCCTAACCCTTCAAGTCGGTAACCCGGTCTTCATACTATTTGTGTTTATCCTTAATTGTATAGTTACTTTGCTCTTTGTTTGTGGTGCAGTCAGGATCTACAGTGCCATTGCGTTTATTATGCACTAAACTACACCATACGATGTAATTATTGTTAATGCCTAAGCTCGGTCAGGAAAACTGGACGACTCGGCTAATTTTATGGTGTTAATCATTAATATTAATTTACATGAGGCTTTAAGTCTGTAAATTATGCTTGTGCTTTGATCGGCATAGACTGGCACTTTTTGTCATGTATTCTTTTTTCGTTCTTAGCACTTTCCTGATGTGGTTCTCTGAGACACCTGCATATTGTTTCATTGATTCATGTTACGAACATGGTGAGCATTTCTGCATCTTTCTGGATCGTATGTCCCTGCATTGCTGAAGATGACGCCAAGCACGTCAAAAATACCTTACGTATCGGCGTCTTGTTTGGTGGACTAAAACATAGTGTTCATGTGTATGTAAAAATGGTTTACGTACCATTAACGGTAACGATATGCTTCAGAAACCGGTACACTTTTCCATGAAAAGAGCTTCAGTCACACAATATGCATTCATTTTCTGTGCAGATTACAATTTTGAAATCCTAAAACAGTGGCGGATCCATGATTTCATATAAGAGGTAGGGGATCTCATTTCCCATTTCTTCGCGGGGAGGGAGGAGGGGATCAGCCAGCTACCGTATAAAAAATTAACCTCATATTTAGTGCATAATATTTTGGTCATACCCACAACAAGCAAAATAACACCATTTTGGCCGCTGATACGCCTATGTAAAAGAACACACGCATCTGATTTTTAAAAGAACCGGGCTGATAACGTTACCATGGCGACGATTTCTCAAGCACTTTTTAAAGTATGTAAAATTATGTTTGAATCCTATATCCAACACGTATATATATTACTTGAATTTTTTTTGCTGAATCAAACAAAAGTAATAGATTTAGAAACACTTTCCGAGAACTCTTTATCGCCCCTCGAATAATGCTTTGTGTATATTCAGCATGTTTAGCGTAAATCAACAAAGGTTGTTGCAATTATCTAAATACACTTATAAATATTATAAATATAGTGTAGTAGCAAAATCCAACACTTTCCAAAGCTTCGGAAATGATGCCAATGCCAGTGTAACATTTACGACAAGGTGTTGTAACTTTGCCAAGTTTGCCAAAGCCATTTGTAACTTTTGTTAACAGTAAAAATATTGTAACAGATAGCGTAGACGTTGTAACTTTTATCACAACTACATTTTGTAACATTTGCGGTAATATTGTAACAGATAGCGTTTAGTGTAACTTTTACGGACGGCTTGTAACTTTTACGGACGGCTACAACAGATAGCGAAGTTGTAACAAATGGGGTTCCTACAACGTCATCAAATGACTTCATGTTGAATTAAATGGCCTGTCATTGAATGGTTTGTAAATATACACATTTTGACGGTTATGGCTTCCCATAACACGGCATATTCTCGACTGACCGATCCAATGTGGTGCATTTTATGTTTGTGATGTTACTTGTAACTGTCATTTGTTTTGTGGGCGTGTTTTATTTGTAACTGTCATTTGTTTTGTGGGCGTGTTTTACTTGAAACTGTCATTTGTTTCGTGGGCGTATTTTTGACTGACTGTGAATGCTATACATTTCCTGTTCGACTTATTTTACCTTCTTTGCTTCTATCATGTCTATTAGTCTAGATCATCTGCGACGCTTGCTTGTTTTCAAGACAAACGTCTAGAACAACCCCCCTAAAACAAGTTTCATTTTTGCCGATACACTGCTAAGGTTTTTGATTGGCAGAAACAGGAACATCTGCTATCAAAGATATACAGAAAGGCAGAAAGATAATAAATTTATATATAAACAAAGAGGGAACTTCATCATTATATCGACGAACTAAATGCGGATGGTCAAAAATACCTTAATAAAAAAATGATAATAACAGTTACGTGGTTCCAGTTTCAAATTTGTTTCTGCACAACTGGTCAAGACGTTTATATTTACAATCAAGCGTCGAAGATGATCAAGTCTATACTTCTATATGACTATTTATCTATAGATTTATCGTTTGTTTCGAATGCACGTGCTTGGTTGAATGCGTTTTGTAAATGCTACATTTTCTATCGACATTTGTATCGTAACACGTTTATCGTCTCCTATAATTCTATTTAGAATGACATAGTACTAAATTTGTGGTGTAATTTGTATTGTAAATATGCATTGTTTGTTTTTTGATGAGACCGAAATAAAGATTTATACATGTACATAAAACTTACATCGACTTTTATGCCCGTGCTAAATCACTGTAGGTAAAGTGTGAATCAAATTTGAGCTTGTAGATATCAACACGCTAGTTTGTAGACAGACATACGATCGTATGTGGGAACACATATTTGGCAAATAATCGTGCTTTAACAACCTTTTTCTCGATGACACTGTACACTGCATGTCTGTGTTTTACATTTACACAATGCACGAGACGTTCAAGTGACACATCGAGTTTATGACGTGGAAATATGTATTCGATGCTATCAGGCAGTTTATTCGGCAATAACGTATATATATATATATCTACTTTACTGCCTTATATTCCACCATAATACATTTGTTGGATCAGATAACGTGTGTTTTAATTTGTTTCTGATAGATATAAACCTCAATACCAAATTTTAAAGCCCAAAATATGTTAGCATTTATCAACCGAGTGTTTGTTTTCCGATGTGGTTTCTTATAGGGTTAGTATTGCCATTTAGCTCACCAATTCGTTTTTATCAAAGTCATGACCTTTTATTCATGTTATAACATCTTAACGAAAGTTGTCAGAGGATATAATGTGTCTCTCGACCGTTTGCCCATTCCTTCGTTCATGTTCTATTCGGCGGTTAATTGATTTTGTTAAGTTAAACCCTTTTCCTTACACACTTCATATTCCATGGGAATATATATCTAAAACAATTAATGGTCACCTCTATATTAATTGTTTGTGTTTGCTTTCCAAAGTATGAATGGCAAAAGTGATAAAGTTCAGAGTTCATGGTTAATCATCAATATATAATGTTTATTTAAGAAGAACCTTTAAATAAGCACACACATATATCTTCAGTAATATATTGATAATTAAATACAGTACATACTATTTCCTAGAAATTCAGCAATACTTAACTGATTATATCTGTGTTATAAAATTGGTTGATGAAATAAATTTCTGTATGTATTACTTGGAATTATTAGCACTTGTTTTGACCTGGTCGATTTCCATTTCAATTTCTTTCAAAGTAGCAATTGCATCGTCAAATCATCGATCTCGTCTTTCCATCAATATTGGTATTATTTTTCGTAGCCAAAACAGTTAACATAACCAAATTTTCAGACACAGTTTAACTTCTTAAGGTAAAAAAGTTTATATGACGTTGAATCCTTCACAGTTTTTGAAACTGTTTTGAAAAGTGGTGTAATAATGCATGGCCTTAAACAACTTGGCCTTATTCGATATTACAGTCAAAATGTTTTTACTAGGAATAGCAGATTTTATTTCCGACAGGCTGGGACTGTAGTGTCCTTGAGTTATGATTCCATTAGAAGATGTCCTTTATTTTTCAAACCTGACATAAACCCGTAAGAATTTGCCTTTAAACAATCGTTTCTCGGTCCTCCATAATATATCTATAGTTTCATCCTACCTCATTGCACAAAAACCGACACACAACACAACGTTACCACGTTCATTAACAATCTCAAGGCTAGTTTTTGTCCTGGAAGCGATGCCCGAAAATAAAAATAAAACATCTTCCATTCTGACAATAAACAATCTACCGTTTCCGTTGCAGAGGGTAACATATCAGTCAAACCCTATACATATGTCATCATCTGTATGATGGCATTATTATGTTGTTACATACCTGAGCGTTGTAGCACTTGACATTACCGCTCATGAACAGACTCAAACCGAGTCTGCTACTTTTATCTCTTGTTCGTGTTATTTGCTTCCAGTATTTATTGGGTTTCTTTTGTGTTTTAAAATATGTTTTCCGCTGTTGTATTATCAAGGTCAATAACATCTTTGAATGGACACTCGGTTACAGCAACATAGAGTTCGCTTTTCTCATTGAAGGAACATATATGTCCTGTTAAGATTCAATTACCGTTATGGATTCAGTATGCGATAATGGAATAACTGGAATTCCATCTCTGACGATGGTATCACGAAACAAATTGAAATACTTTGACAGGTATGTGGTGTTAGAGACTTTCCTTTTAAAGCTTAAATTTGGATTTTCATATGATTTTGTGGTGTAGGCCTACGATACTAAAACTAGCGCTTATAGAAAACATACCATCGACAAACTAGTGCGTAACTTCAACAAACCAGCGCATATGCATCTACAAACTTATCTAGATTTCAATGAAATGAGCATTTAAGACAATCAATAAATACATGATACAGTACATACTACTAACGTATATCATTGCACAAAACCATTGTAAAGGATATAGCATTTAGGCAAAGATATTTAGAAGAAATGTAATACCATCATATTCCGTATACCCTACATTTTTCGCCTTGACTAATGTAATGAATGGAATAAACATGTAAAACATACAGCAACGTGTCGTCAAAATTATCAGAGTTTTAATGTAAATTCAATCCCATTATACAACTGAAACCGTCTACAAACTAGGGTGTTGATATCTACAAACTCAACCTCTATTCGCACTTTAGATCAGACTACACCAATTACCAACCAATCAGCGGGCAGGGAAAAAGTTCCAGGGTAAATTACGCAGAATCTCTTAATTTTGATTGGTTGTCAAGGTAATCAAACCAAAAAATCTTGCTAAATTTTTTTTGAAGAGTACTTATAAAGGTTAAATCATACATTTGTGCAATGTATTCATAATGTGTCGCATAAACAAAGAAAGAAGTATATTTTACATTTTCCTCATGTTTCTACATGCAAGTAGGTGGGTAAGCACCATCCGACCAAACAGCTTTTTCAAAACATACTCAATGTATGGCTTCTGTATTTTTTTTTGATAAAACTAAGATAGTTCTTTCAAAACAAGTAATAACAAATATAGCTTCCTATATTAGGCAACTCAGTACAGAGCTTAGAGCTATAAGGTAGGCCTGGGGAAAATGAACTGGTGTAGTATGACCTTTACCTACAGTGTCAATATATCTCTCTCAGTGCATTATTTAAAATATGTTGACAATGTTAATAGCAAATCATGTACCATGGTGTGAACAGCTTTAAAACCAATCACCTATATTTAGTATAGGGTACTGCGCATTTACTTTTACTACACAGTCTGTAGTGTTTGTCACGTTTTTTTTTTCTTACTGTCTTAATTTGTATTTCCTTGTATGTTTTTCTAACATTTTCTACTAGTTAAACCATACGAGTTGTATAACAGTATTCATATACACCAAGTTAATCGATTACTATAACTTAAAAAACGAATGCATTTTTTTCCGTAGTTCCCCAAAGTGTAGACATATTGATACATAATTCAATATTATAAACGATCTTCATGTAATATAAATGAGGGTATAAACATTTAATACAAATGAGGTATAAACATTTAATACCAATGATATATACACATTTAATACCGATGAGGGTATAAACATTTAATATCAATGAGGTATAACAATTTAATACTAATGAGGGTATAAACATTTAATACCAATCAGGTATAACCATGCAATACCAATGAGGGTACAAGCATTTAATACCAATGAGGTATAACCATTTAATACGAATGAGGGTATAAACATTTAATACCAATGAGGGTATAAACCATTTAATACCAATGAGGGTATAGACATTTAATACCAGTGAGGTATAACCATTTAATACCAATGAGGGTATAAACATTTAATACCAATGAGTTATAACCATTTAAAGCAATGAGGGTATAAACATTTAATACCAATGAGGTATAACCATTTACTACCAATGAGGGTATAAACATTTAATACTAATGAGGGTATAAACATTTAATACCAATGAGGGTATAAACATTTAATACCAATGAGGTATAACCATTTAATACCAATGAGGGTATAAACATTTAATACTAATGAGGGTATAAACATTTGATACCAATGAAGTATAAACATTTAATACGAATGAGGGTATAAACATTTAATACTAATGAGGGTATAAACCTTTAATACAAATGAGGGTATAAACATTTAATACCAATGAGGGTATAAACATTCAACACTAATGAGGTATAAACATTTAATACTAATGAGGGTATAATCATTTAACATTAATGAGGGTATAAACATTTAACATTAATGAGGGTATAAACATTTAATACCAATGAGGGTATAAACATTAAACACTAATGATGGTATAAATATTTAATACCAATGAGGGTATAAACATTTAACACCAATGATGGTATAAACATTTAACACCAATGATGGTATAAACATTTAATACCAATGAGGGTATAAACATAACACCAATGAGGGTATAAACATTTAATACTAATGATGGTATAAACATTTAATACCAATGAGGGTATAAACAAAAACCAATGAGGGTATAAACATAACACAAATGAGGGTATAAACATTTAACACCAATGAGGTATAAACATTTAACACCAATGATGGTATAAACATTTAATACCAATGAGGGTATAAACATAACACAAATGAGGGTATAAACATTTAACACCAATGAGGTATAAACATTTAACACCAATGATGGTATAAACATTTAATACCAATGAGGGTATAAACATAACACCAATGAGGGTATACAAATTTAATACAAATGAGGGTATAAACATTTAATACTAATGATGGTATAAACATTTAACACCAATGAGGGTATAAACATTTAACAACAATGAGGGTATAAACATTTAACAACAATGAGGGTATAAACATTTAATACTATTGTGGTTTAAACATTTAATACCAATGAAGGTATAAACAATTAACACCAATGAGGGTATAGACATTTAACACCTATGAGGGTATAAACATTTAATACCAATGAGGGTATAAACATTTAACACCAATGAGAGTGTACACATTTAATACCAATGAGGGTATAAACATTTAACACCAATGAGGGTATAAACATTTAACAACAATGAGGGTATAAACATTTAACAACAATGAGGGTATAAACATTTAATACTATTGATGATTTAAACATTTAATACCAATGAGGGTATAAACAATTAACACCAATGAGGGTATAGACATTTAACACCTATGAGGGTATAGACATTTAACACCTATGAGGGTATAAACATTTAATACCAACGAGGGTATAAACATTTAACACCAACGAGGGTATAAACATTTAATACCAATGAGTTATAACCATTTAAAGCAATGAGGGTATAAACATTTAATACCAATGAGGTATAACCATTTACTACCAATGAGGGTATAAACATTTAATACCAATGAGGGTATAAACATTTAACACCAATGAGGGTATAAACATTTAATACAAATGAGGGTATAAACATTTAACACCAATGAGGGTATAAACATTTAACACCAATGAGGGTATAGACATTTAACACCTATAAGGGTATAAACATTTAATACCAATGAGGGTATAAACATTTAACACCAATGAGAGTGTACACATTTAATACCAATGAGGGTATAAACATTTAACACCAATGAGGGTATAAACATTTAACAACAATGAGGGTATAAACATTTAACAACAATGAGGGTATAAACATTTAATACTATTGATGATTTAAACATTTAATACCAATGAGGGTATAAACAATTAACACCAATGAGGGTAGAAACATTTAACAACAATGAGGGTATAAACATTTAATACCAATGAGAGTATAAACATTTAACACCAATGAGGGTATAAACATTTAATACCAATGAGGGTTTAAACATTTAACAGAGGGTACAAATATTTAATACCAATGAGGGTATAAACATTTAACACCAATGAGGGTATAAACATTTAACACCTATGATGGTATAAACATTTATTACCAATGAGGGTATAAACATTTAACACCAATGAGGGGATAAACATTTAACATCAATGAAGGTATAAACATTTAACACCAATGAGGGTATAAACATTTAATACCAACGAGGGTTTAAACATTTAACAGAGGGTACAAATATTTAATACCAATGAGGGTATAAACATTTAACACCAATGAGGGTATAAACATTTAACACCTATGATGGTATAAACATTTAATACCAATGAGGGTATAAACATTTAACACCAATGAGGGGATAAACATTTAACATCAATGAAGGTATAAACATTTAACACCAATGAAGGTATAAACATTTAATACCAACGAGGGTTTAAACATTTAACAGAGGGTACAAATATTTAATACCAATGAGGGTATAAACATTTAACACCAATGAGGGTATAAACATTTAACACCTATGATGGTATAAACATTTAATACCAATGAGGGTATAAACATTTAACACCAATGAGGGGATAAACATTTAACATCAATGAAGGTATAAACATTTAACACCAATGAGCGTATAAGCATTTAACATCAATGAGGGTATAAACATTTAACACCAATGAGGGTATAAACATTTAATTATAATGATGGTATAAACCAGTGAGAGTATAATCATTTAATTCTAATGAGGGTATAAACATTTAACACCAATGACGGTAGAAACATTTAACACCAATGAGGGTATAAACATTTAACACCAATGAGGGTATAAACATTTAACACCAATGAGGGTATAAACATTTAACACCAATGAGGGTATAAACATTGAACACCAATGAGGGTATACACATTTAACACCAATGAGGGTATAAACATTTAACACCAATGAGGGTATAAACATTTAACACCAATGAGGGTATAAACATTTAACACCAATGAGGGTATAAACATTTAACACCAATGAGGGTATAAACATTTAACACCAATGAGGGTATAAACATTTAATACCAATGAGGGTATAAACATTTAACACCAATGAGGGTATAAACATTTAACACTAATGAGGGTATAAACATTTAATACCAACGAGGGTATAAACATTTAACAGAGGGTACAAACATTTAATACCAATGAGGATATAAACATTTAACACCAATGAGGGTATAAACATTTAATACCATAGAGGGTATAAACATTTAACAGAGGGTATAAACATTTAATAGAAATGAGGGTATAAACCTTTAATACCAATAAGGGTATAAACATTTAACACCAATGAGGGTATAAAGATTTAACACCAATGAGGGTATAAACATTTAACACCAATGAGGGTTTAAATCTTTAATACCAATGAAGGTATAAACATTTAACACCAATGCTGGTATAAACATTTAATACCAATGAGGGTATAAACATTTAACACCAATGAGGTATAACCATTTAATAGTAATGAGGGTATAAACATATAATACCAATGAGGTATAAACATTTATTACCAATGAGGATATAAACATTTAACACCAATGAGGGTATAAACATTTAACGCCAATGAGGTATAAACATTTAATATCAATGAGGGTATAATAAATTTAACACCAATGAGGGTATAATCATTTAATACAAATGAGGGTATAAACATTTTACAGCAATGAGGGTATAAACATTTAATACAAATGAGGTATAAACATTTAACACCAATGCTGGTATAAACATTTAACACCGATGAGGGTATAAACATTTAACACCAAGATTTAACACCATTTAGGGTATGAACATTTAACACCAATGATGGTAAAATCATTTAACACCAATGAGGGTATAAACATTTAACAGAGGGTACATACATTCAACACCAATGAGGGTATACACATTTAATACCAATGAGGGTATAAAGATTCAATACCAATGAGAGTATAAACATCTAATACCAATGAGGGTATAAAGATTCAACACCAATGAGGGTATAAACATTTAACACCAATGAGGGTATAAACATTTAACACCAATGAGGGTATAAACATTTAATACCAACGAGGGTATAAACATTTAACAGAGGGTACATACATTCAACACCAATGAGGGTATACACATTTAATACCAATGAGGGTATAAAGATTCAATACCAATGAGGGTATAAACATTTAATACCAATGAGGGTATAAAGATTCAACACCAATGAGGGTATAAACAAGTAATACCAATGAGGTTATACAGATTCAACACCAATGAGGGTATAAACATTATATACCAATGAGGGTATAAAGATTCAACACCAATGAGGGTATAAACGTTTAATACCAATGAGGGTATTAATATTTAACACCAATGAGGGTATAAACATTTAATACCAATGAGGGTATAAACATTTAACACCAATTAGGGTATAAACATTTAACACCAACGAGGGTAAAATCATTTAATACCAACGAGGGTATAAACATTTAATTCCAATGAGGGTATAAACATTTAACACCAATGACGATAAGATCATTTAATACCAATGAGGGTATAAACATTTAACACCAACGAGGGTAAAATCATTTAATACCAATGAGGGTATAAACATTTAACACCAATGAGGGTAAAATCATTTCATACCAATTAGGGTATAAACATTTAATACCAATGAAGGTATAAACATTTAATACCAATGAGGGTATAAACATTTAACACCAACGAGGGTAAAATCATTTAACACCAATGATGGTATAAACATTTAACACCAATGAGGGTATAAACATTTAATACCAATGAGGGTATAAACATTTAATACCAACGAGGGTAAAATCATTTAATACCAATGAGGGTATAAACATTTACCACCAATGAGGGTATAACCATTTAATACCAAAGAGGGTATAAACATTTAAAACCAATGAGGGTAAAATCATTTAATACCAATGAGGGTATAAACATTTAATACCAAAGAGGGTATAAACATTTAAAACCAATGAGGGTTAAATCATTTAATACCAATGAGGGTATAAACATTTAATACCAATGAGGGTATAAACGTTTAATACCAATGAGGGTAAAATCATTTAATACCAATGAGGGTAAAACCATTTAATACCAATGAGGGTATAAACATTTACCACCAATGAGGGTATAAACATTTACCACCAAAGAGGGTATAAACATTTAAAACCAATGAGGGTAAAATCATTTAATACAAATGAGGGTAAAACCATTTAACACCAATGAGATTTAAATTATTTAATACCAATTAGGGTATAAACATTTAATACTAATGAGGGTATAAACATTTAATACCAATGAGGGTATAAACATTTAACACCAATGAGATTTAAATTATTTAATACCAATTAGGGTATAAACATTTAATACCAATGAGGGTATAATCATTTAATACTAATGAGGGTATAAACATTTAATACCAATGAGGGTATAAACATTTAACACCAATGAGGGTATAAACATTTAATACTAATGAGGGTATAAACATTTAGCACCAACGAGGGTATAAACATTTAATACCAACGAGGGTAAAATCATTTAATACCAATGAGGGTATAAACATTTACCACCAATGAGGGTATAAACATTTAATACCAATGAGGGTATAAACATTTAAAACCAATGAGGGTAAAATCATTTAATACCAATGAAGGTATAAACATTTAATACCAATGAGGGTAAAATCATTTAATACCAATGAGGGTAAAACCATTTAATACCAATGAAGGTATAAACATTTACCACCAATGAGGGTAAAATCATTTAATACCAATGAGGGTATAAACATTTAATTCTAATGAGGGTATAAATATTTAAAACCAATGAGGGTAAAATCATTTAATACCAATGAGGGTATAAACATTTAATACCAATGAGGGTATAAACATTTAATACCAATGAAGGTAAAATAATTTAATACCAATGAGGGTAAAACCATTTAATACCAATGAGGGTATAAACATTTACCACCAATGAGGGTAAAATCATTTATTACTAATGTGGGTATAAACATTTAATACCAATGAGGGTATAAACATTTAATACTAATGAGGGTATAATTATTTAATACTAATGAGGGTATAAACATTTACCACCAATGAGGGTATAAACATTTAATACCAATGAGGGTATAAACATTTAACACCAACGAGGGTAAAATCATTTAATACCAATGAGGGTATAAACATTTAATACCAATGAGGGTATAAACGTTTAATACCAATGAGGGTAAAACCATTTAATACCAATGAGGGTATAAACATTTACCACCAATGAGGGTAACATCATTTAATACTAATGAGGGTATAAACATTTAACACCAATGAGGGTAAAATCATTTAATACCAATGAGGGTATAAACATTTAATACCAATGAAGCTATTAACATGTAATACCAATGAGGGTACAAACATTTAATACCAATGAGGGTACAAACATTTAATTCCAATGAGGGAATAAACATTTAACATCAATGAGAGTGTAGAGTATATAAAAAAATAATACAAATGAGGGTATAAACATCGTACTACATAATGCATTTTATTCGACATGTTTGTTCGACATCATTACATATTTAGTGTGCTCTCTTGGGTCGCCTGTACTATTATATTTAATGTATTCATTTATTCATATCAGATAAACAAATAAAAGTACAAAGGAAAAAAACACATCATTAACACACGGTTAAGACCACACCTGTAGTTGAGTATAACCAAAACAGAAATAGTAATATTTATAAACTATATGTCAGTTTGTTTGATCAGCTCAGTTGTATACATTGAGGCTCGATTGTAATTATTTCTGTAATGCATTGTCACATTGAATACAACCTGGGGTATAACTTAATACCCTACTTTGATATATACTTTTACGAAGAAAAACGTCTTTGATAATTCTTTATCGATTTTAGAACAAACATACAACCAAAACAAAATTAATAAAACTCACCATAGTTTTGTTTTATGCACACATCTTTATTGGGTGGACGGGCCTCATCATCTGATACAAAATTGAATAACACCTTTGTATCATTGTATGTCTGACAGTGATACAGTTTACCTGTACACGAACCCCATCCAACCCACCTTCCCAAATACAAGAGGCTCGAAAGAGAGTTATTTTTTTCTTGGAATTTACATTTTAATAAAGGCTGGTAATGAGCTTAAAAATATGAAGGCAAACTATAGCAATTAACTTGAAATTGAAGGGCACAACTCTACTGTTTCTAGTTTTATATCGCTAGGTTTTCAGTTTGGGCATGCGTTCTTCTATGACTGAAATAATTTCATATTTTATTGTATTAAATATATAATTAAATTAAAAATGTTGTAGGGAGGGTGACGGTGAGGTGGGGTGGGTGAGGGGCTGGATGCGGTGGGGTGGGTGTAGATTTGATAAGGTAGATTTGATATGGCTTGTTTTCACACTTATAAGAGTTTTTATGGGTATTTTACATTCTAAATAAGTTTAGCAAATATCGGATGAAAAATGAAGGATCTACAGTGATAAACAAAGCAAACTATAGTATGTTTCATTAAATAAAACTAGGTTAAGTTGTTTCGGTTTATATTTAGCTGGCCATTGAATGTGTGCAAGCTTTTATCGAAAATCTAATCAAGTTTGGTAAAAATCAAATAAAAAATGACGTAATTAGTGATTCAACACAGCAAGACATTACAATTTCAATACATCAAGGTCCATTACTATTGTGTTACTAACTGAATAGCTGTTTTATTACCAACAAAAATCTGCCCGGTCGAATGGGAAATGAATGTGCTAGAGCACAAACAACGCAAAATAACAAAGTCAGTTATTAATTATCAGATTATAATTCAAAAGTATATGAACGACTAATAACGTCCCATCCTATAATCTCACATGAAATTCGGCAAGCAGAACTTAACATAATAACCCAACTACTCCTGAATATGTTTATAAGAAACTTCCGGTTTAGTATGTTTACCTTTATCTAGACCCAAGTGCTAACCTTTAGTAATAAATAAACAACTTGATAATATGTGTATTGATCAAATTACTCAATGACCTTGGCTAAAGGTGAACATAAATTAAACGGTAGGAATAACCCATATACTGCTGGAAATCTTTAAAGAAACTACCCTCCAAATAATAGCAAACGTACACTACAACACCGTTTATCAAAACTGTAGCCAGGTATTCATGTCATATAATAATGTATATGTGCCGATTAACAGCATATGTTTATTCACGGATTCTTCAAATATCCGTGACTAAATATGCGGAATATGCGTAAATTGAATTATGAGTTGGTAACTCTTAATTCGACGCTCCGGTTTTGGGGTTTGACCTGGTTGCTTAAAACCGTTATATTGTGTCTATAGAGTTTGGATTTTCAAAATAGGTAAAGTATACATATACCTTTTTGTCAATAGGTTTAGAAACAGTGTACATATGTCGTAAAATGTGACAGTTGTTGGTGCGATAGCTACTTTAATAATACACATATATGTTTGTAAAGTTTGCATTTACTATTCAAGTGTAGTTAAGTGTAACACTGTCTAGATTAAAGTTAAAGCATATTAAAATGAAAGTTTCATGTGAACAAATTCAGGAGTTTTAAGTTTCATATCTTGTCTTTTGTCAATGCCATTATCTTGCCTTATAAAACATATATTAAACATACTCCGCCGAATTAAATGCATTAAAAGTACTTCTCACTTCCAAGAACGGGGCCATTGATAGATAGATAACTTTATTTCCAAATTCCAATAGGCTTAAAAGCCCGTGAGGATACAATATACAGTTAAATAAAACATGGCAACAGTGTAGGATTTTACAAACAAGAAACTTTTGTTAATCTTAGACAGTCACAGCAAAATGCACGTATACTGGCACGCACGCATGCACTCACTCAATCACTTACGCACTCACGCGCACAACAATTTCTATCATTTGTTAAGTGGACTTAAGCATTGAAAAGGCGTATAACTACATAATATAAATAAATACTGAACCATACATTTCATTTCATAACACATTCGGTAAAATAAATTACCTATATTTACTAATTTCCATATAATGTTTCGTTTCGTAATTTAAATGCTTTTAAAACAAAGGTACAAAGCTTGTGAATATATACTTTATTTTGTGAATTTAGTAATTCCAAAAATTTCATCATGTTTGGCCTCTTGTAAAAATATTGTGGAATGTATTGCTTTCTTAAGACAGTATAGATTTGGCATTCCAACACAAAATGAAATTCATCTTCAAGGTTATTACAAAATAAACATAATCTATCAATAACAGGAATTCTGTTTGGTTTAACCCATCTTCCCGCTTCAATTTGCAACCTATGAGATGACACCCGTAATTTGGTAAGTGCTTGACACATTTTGAAAATATTTATATTATCAAGATATGGTTGAAACTGAAAAGATGCAAAGCTCCTATAAAACACTGCTCTGGTGGAGATATCTAATCCACTATGCCAATTTTGAGCAAAATTGTCATTTAACCGTTGCTTTAATACTGCAAGAAATAAATTACAATTACCAACACTTTGTTGTAACCATACATCATAAAACCCAAGAGAGGACAATAAGTGTTTCAACTGTGAAAACCAGTTTTTTTGCGAGGGTATATTTCACAGTCATTTAACATCATGTTATACACTATTTTTATATATTTACGTTCATGTACGCTCATGATTTTTAACCAAAATTTAACAATTGTAAAATATCTTCTTGTAATAAATGATGTTCTACCAAATTCCCCATATATAAAATCATTTTGTGTTGTCTTTTTAACACCCAAAATATTTTTGCAGAACTGTAACTGCACTCTTTCAATTGATATAGCTTGTACGAATCCCCACACCTCACTTCCGTTATTTAAAATTGGAGTTATCAATTCATCAAACAAATCGAATTTATGTTTTGGGGATACAAATGTAAATTTATACAAATACCTATTCATTTTAAAAATAGCTTTTTGTGCTTGACCAGCAAGGGTAATTTCTGCCTCTGATGAAGATCCTCCCGTAGAGAAAACTATACCTAAGTATGTAAACTTGCTAACTATATCTAATGAAACGCCATCATAATTAAAAACTAAATTGTGTGGTAATATTCCACCTTTTCTAAACACCATTACTGTTGTTTTAGTGCAATTCACTTTTAATCTCCATTCTTTACAATAATTAGATAATATATAAAGTCCATCTTGTAACTCTACTGCAGTATTAGCAAACAAAACTATGTCGTCTGCATATAAAAGCATAAACATCTTAAACATATTAATATCAAGACCTTCAAGACCACTATGAATGAATTCATCTTCTATGTCATTTAAATACATGGAAAACAATAATGGGGATAGACACTCCCCTTGCCTAACACCATTAACACAATAAAATTCATCGCTCAATTGGTTACAATATTTGACTTTAGACTTAACACATGAATACATCGATTTAATAATATCAAGAATCTTCTCCCGAATACCGAACTTATTTAATTTATACCATAGATTATCATGCACAACATAATCAAAGGCTTTAGTAAAATCGACAAATGCACAATACAATTTCTTTCCCTGGTTTAAAATATGTGTAATTAAACCCTGTAAAACAAATACATTATCCACAGTACTCATGTGCGCTCTAAATCCAGCTTGTGCTTCAATAAGAACACTGTATGTTTCTGCCCACTCAGATAATCTATTGTTCAATATACGTGTAAATAATTGTAACCACACAATTTTAATATGCCCTTCAGTCACGATTTTGAAAATGTTTTTATTAAGTGTGCAAACATTGTTATTGATGTTATTTGCTGCGAGCAGAATCAAACTGTTAGGTCGTTGCAGTAGAGCGAGACCGGTTAGTTCAGTTAGAAAAGCTTTGGATGGTAGTCCGATTGTCTCGGGTTCAAGCCCCAATCCGGCTAGACATTTTTCAATCCCTTTTAAATATAACGCCCGAAGGGGGACTCAGGAAGGTATGCAAATATGTTTGAAAGTCGCGTGACCGAAAGGCATATTATGGTTATGTGTTTACAATGGATGACACCATTCTTGGACGAGAAAAGTATTTTTAATTCAGATAAGGCGCCGGTATATTTTACTAAGGCATGGGATGGGTAGGATTTAAGCGGGCATCGTCAAATAAAGGGAATTGCGTCAAAAAACACCCAATCTGAAAAGTGTATGCATTTAGAAGGACAAGTGCGTATGTGCAGCCGGATCTGGGCCATCGAACTTATGTATCGATGCCCTCCTGACTGATTTAACCGACCGGACTCGTCTACATCCTAATACATTAATTGCTAGCGTTTAATCAACCATTTTCTTCCAAACAAGTGCACTTTTTTAAATCAAAACATTCGTTTAAAGGGACACACGACAATCTTGAAGTGTTTATCAAGCATTGAAATTAGCGTCTCTATTTATTCATCCAATATATTTTTTGAATTTAAACCTTCTTACATATAATTAAATAAAAAAATAATTTGAGTTTTCTTTTTTTTTCCCTTTTTCTAATACAATCAACAGTTAACAACATGCCAAAACAATTTTCTGTATACTATTCTTATAAATAATATTAATGATTGAACAAATGGAAGCTACGTAGAAAAACAAACGAGACGCGGTGATTTTTTTTTAATAAATCAAGATTGCCGTGTGTACGTTTAAATGCAAGAGACAACGCAAACAACAGCTGTGATTTGTAATTTCATAACAAACTGGCAGTACAGTTGTATATTTTAACCGAATGTTGAAACAAAAACACATTTTTAAAGAGAAGACGCAAAAGAAACCACCTCGGAGTGAGCAAATCTCTCGGGGTAGCCTTATCTAGTTGACGAATGGGAGAAAATGGCTGTATTTCATTACATGTAACCGGACCGAAATTCAAATTCAGTTCATACTCATCACCTATGATTAAAAGAAGAACAGTACGGACTTTGTCTGAATATTTTTTATAACTGTACAGTATGGTTATTCTACGTGATCTCGTACACGGCTCATTACGTGTTCCCGCCTTAATTCCATTAAGCGATGGGAAGCTTATATTAGTCGGATTTCATAATGGATATTTCGACAATAAAACACGCTTAAAAACAAGTTTTTCTGAAAAAATGCTATATACCTGTTTAACAGTACCTATTAAATGTTTTAAGTTTCATTATACACACTTTTTAAGCCTATTAAAGGTTTTATTTCATACCCCAGCCAACCCCGTTTTCGCTTCTTGGAGAAGGGGTTGGATGGGGTATTGGAGTAGGGGCGGACCACGTTATGATTATCCTCTAAGAAGAGTCAGTGTTCTACTTGTAATGTTCTACAGATGCTGACATAGTAGAATTGAATGTTGTTTAACGGCTCATCAACACAGTACAGGTTATTTAGAGCCGCCCCAGAGAGAGGGGAAGGATACATAGGAATCCGGGAACCGGATCTAATAGATTCCTATGGTTCTTTAACGTGCTCGTTTGATAGTTTACGTCCCCATCCGACGGACGAGGCTAAGGAAAAGTGTCTTGCCCAAGAACACACCGACGGAACTCAGTGGCACCACGGAGGATTGAACCCGGGGCCTCCGGTTACAAATCCGCCGCGCTACCGACTGCGCCACGCCAGCCCTCTGTAGAAACGCGGTACCTTGGGATACGTCCTTTTTTATCTAAATGATAACATATTCATGAGTATGAGAGTGGAAGTTTGCTTTAAAATGGTTGATGCACTATTTTCAACCAGCATTTAGTTAAAAGGGCTCTGACAATTTTGAATACAGCTGAAAGAATTATCATAATACTATGAAAAATAAAGAAGATATGACCTATTGAAAATTTGCAAAGAAACATAAATGGAGGCGGCCATCTTGGAACGATGATAAAGACGTCATCGCGCCTTTTTTTTTTTTATCATATATGACATATTGACAAAATACATTTTAAAGCAAAGAACATCACTGCAAATTGATTAAAAATAAATATACACATGTAAAATGTATACATTGCATGCCTATTTTTCATTTGCAGTGATTTGTGAAAACATAATATGAAGACAAGATATTCAGTTTATCACAATGTTCGTTCTAAACCTGTTCATAGTCTATTCATGAAACTTGCTACATTTGTCAACCTAGTGGACCTGTGGTGCATTTTGGATGTTTAAATATTTCTTATATTAATATTTTTGTGGGAAACAGTAAATTTTCGATATATTATATCTAGAGCATAACCCCGAAATCAGTCAACGTATCTTCATGAAAATAGGTACATAAACTATAGGTACTATACACCTAGTGGAGACGTCTGTGGAGTGCGTGGTCCAGTGGTAGAGCGCCGAACTCCAGATCGAGAGGTCATGGGTTCGATCCTCGCCGCGACCACGTTATTTATCCTTGAGCAAGATAATTAATCCAAATTGCTTAGTACTGGTTCTACACAGGAAGCCATCGAGAGTGATTAATCTAAGTTGCAATAACTTGTTTCGCAATCGATGTAAAATAAATATGTTTAAACGTCTGTTACACTGTGTATCTGTTTCTACTTAGAAAGTGTACATTTGTGAAAATTCTGAATATTTGCTGACTGAAATGTAGCACATATTTTTAATCTTTTTCTCTCGTAAAGGTGATTTAATTAAATCACAATGTTGCAGTGAGTCACGATTGACTTCACACCTTTTAATTTCAATATGTGACAGTTAAATTAATCAAAAATAGGCATGCATTACAATTATAACAAAGTGAATAAGGATCCTGGAGAAAGCTGAAATATGATCCTGAAAAAATCTTCATAAGTTAATAAAATATAATAACCAAAACCTAAAACAATATTATTCTCAAGATCCGCAACTTATAGTTTGAACATTTAGGGCTGGAGCTATATTTTGTAAGTAGCATGAGTTTGTAGTCCTCTCTAAAGTTTGTTCAAAAGGTGACGCTGGGGTCAAATTTGACTCCACCCAAGGGATCACATGCTTAGGGACAATTTGAAAAATCTCCTACCGTGACACCACAAGAGGGTATCATATATTGCATGTAACATAAACGTATCGTTTAAATATGTAACGGAGAAACTTTGGTTATACGTGTTATATGTGACTCAGTTCCAAGGATAAGTTTAACATATATATTTTTTACAGGGGAACACTTTTAAAAAAAAGAAAAGAAATCGTCTTCTCTGAAACCACCAGGCATACATATCTCATTGCATACATGTAGCATTAGATTATGGTCTTATACCAAGTTTGTTCAAATGGTTACCCTGATGTCAAATTTGGTCACAGCCAGGGTGCAACAGTTATGCAAACAATTATACCGAAGAATATTTAAACAAATATTTAAACAAATATTCTTCTGAAACTACAAGAGCTACAGGTCTGATATTGTAGGGTGATGATGTGTTTAGTGGGAGTACCTGGAGTTACAGTTGGCTCGCCCCGGGGTATAACTTTGTATATAGTGTTTTATAAGGAAAACATTCAAACATCTGCTTCTCAAGAACCATCGAATATTTGTTAACAGTTGTTTACAGAAATGGTCAAAATACCCTCATGGAATTTGTTCAGATGAAGCTTCCTGGGTGAACACTTTATACAATTGTAAATATATACATTATTATATGACCTGGACATAGGTTGGATAAATGTTTTTTTGTGTAAATTTCCCGTTATTTGGCGGGAAAGCTTCTTTAATTTATGATACAAGCAGTTCTAAAGTGGGGAATTGAACACGGATCTCCACGACGAAGGCGATCCGCGTTATAACTACGCCAATAATACTAACTCCGAACACAAAAATAACTGTGACGTTGAGTTATGACGTAAAACAAGTTTTGTCGACGTCATCCGCCGAAAACGTTCAATAATTCCGGTTAAAATCATGCAAAAACTGATTTTAAATGTAATAAATAGATTATGTAACGTAACTGCTGTGTTCGATTATAGGGAAATCTTTCACTCGATGGTAGGCGTGTGTTTTTTCACTCACTCGCATACGTTCGTTCGTGAAAAAAAAAACACGTCTACCATTTCGTGAAGGATTTCCCTATAATCGATCCCAGAAGATACATGATCTCTATATTTTCCATTAGTAACAGTAGATTCAAGGGACATTACAGAAATATCTTAAACGTCAAGCCATTTGGTAATGTCCTTAATAACTGTTGCATGCATTAAGTATTTTAAAAAGTTTTGTTCAACATTAATATTTGTATTTGCTTTTTTATCTCGTCTCCTTGGAGCGGCTCGAATTAACATATAAGTTCAATATAAGATGATGTATCGAAATAAAAATTTAATTGTTCGTAAAGAACCTGTTATAAGGCATATTTGCATTTGTGTTGCTAAAGGCATCATAACAATGTTTATATTGTATGTTAATAAAGTAAAAAACTGCGCGGCATGCATTTAATTATATCAAGGTTGTTACCTAGTATCAAGGTTGTATCGAAAAAGTCGTATTTAACGGCATGTCAAAGTACTTTACACGCAGTATCACGACACATTCAGACAGTTTGGTTTGTCAGATATGTTTCAAAAGAATAGGAATATTTAGGGCCAAATTAAAATTGGAAACTAGTTGGGTTTATTTCATAAATATTCCAACGGTGTATAAGATATAACTTAAAGTGATTGGACACATTCTGGTAATTACATTATTTTATTTTCTATTCTAGACACACTCTTTAAGCGTCTTAAGCCAGGCATCCATTTGTACGTGATCCGTGGTCCGTGTTCGTATCCGCGTCCGCATCCGTGTCAGTGAAATCGCGGTTATATAGAGAACATGGCTGCGAAGCATCCATTGATCAGTTCCGTGTCCGTGTCCACGTCCGCGACGAATCCGATTTTTGACGGACAGTGCGGACGCGGATACGGACACGGGCCACGGATCACGTACAAATGGATGCCCGGCTTAAGTCGTCAACAATATACGGCTATTCACTCCTAATAGCAATCTCTAAAATTTACTTTTTTTTATCATAGAATGTCAAGTTATGGTGGTATCTGTGCTAATCAGTAACCACTCACAAACATTTGGGAATGTTATTTGGCATTATGATTATTCTAATTAATGATAACTAATCCTAATAGTTCAGATCGATATTTTAAATCAAAGGCGAACCGCCGCACATTAGTAAAATATTATGTTCTCTTTATAACTGTAATAGGCGCAAATAAGACAATTTTCTCTCTCTCTTTTTTTGTTATTTCATTTACGCAATTAGAATAGTAAATGTTGAAATTGATATATTGTTTTTACAGATAATGGCATCGTATAACGATGACAATGTTAGTGCGAAAAGCGAAGACCCCGATGATGACGTTTGGAAGGATAGCGTTGCTTTTATGGTAAGTTTGTGTTTGGATTGACCATCAGAATTGTGTTGTCTGCAAACGTAGCAATTACAGCAGCCTTGTAAAAATAATGCTTCTCTTTTTAATGGAAAATTAACAAAATATTAAATTTCTTAGACATTATCGTGCATATAATATAAAGTGTATCAAGGCTTTGTTAAATGCTTTCGTGCAAATAATATACATGGTATCAAGGCTTTGGTTCAGATCCCCAACGGCCGTTTTTCCAAGGCGGTAGCCCTATTGTCTGGACGTTCTATGACAGTAATACCAAATAGTGTACCAATAGTGTTGTTCCGATTAATCGATTTGATCGATCATCAATCAGCTATGCCTTTGATCTGATTAGTCGATTACAATTATTCATGATCGACTTTACTCGGTTGTTGAAAATTATGCCTTATTTCATTCTCTTATACTAAAATATACAAGAAATATTTTGCAACAACTAATCGCATATTTCAAGTGGGTATCACAACTTATTTTGAGCTCACATGAGCACGAAGTGCTCAGAGGTGAGCTATTGTTACCACTCGTTGTCCGTCGTCTGTCGTCCGTTGTCCGTCGTCAACATTTATATTGTTTACACGATATATCCCACATTTATTAAGCAATCTTAACCAAACTTGCACATATTGTATATGACCATAAGATCTTTTTAAGATTGTGATAATGGGTCAGATCGAATCAGTAACACTAGAATTATTGCCTCTGAATTAGAAAAAATGCAGCTTTTCATCTTGTTTACACATTTCTTGAGCAATCTTAACCAAACCTGAACAGATTGTATATGACCATAAGATCTCGGAAGAGTTCGATAATGAGCCAGATCGGATCGGTAACACAAGAGTAATTAGCTCTGAATTAGCAAAACATGCAGTTTTTCATCTTGTTAACACGATAGAGGCCATATTTCTTGAGCAATCTTAACTAAACTTGCATAGATTGTATATGACCATAAATTCTAGAACAAGTTCGATAATGGGCAAGGTCGGACCAGTAACACTAGCGTTATGGCCCCTGAATTAGCAAGAATTGCAATTTTACATGTTGTTAACACGATACAGGCCACAATTCTTGAGCAATCTTAACCAATCTTGTTGTTTATTATTATTATTATATTTTAATTTTATTTTTAACTTAATTTTTAAATTATTTATTTTTTAAAGAAACAAAACTTTTTTTTAAATTATTATTATTATATATTTTTTAAAACGCCGTGTTGGATTTGACGAAACTTAGCAGGAACGCATTGGTATGATGTCTAGTTGTGCATATTGCGTTTTTTTCCGGTTCGTTGATTTTTTGACGGAGTAATCTTAACCAAACTTACTCAGGTTGTATTTCTTTTTCTTTTTTTTCTTTATTATTATTATTATTATTTGTTTTTATAATTAATACTTTTCCCCCCAGATCTGCCTGGTGACGCCGGAGTTATGACCCTTCCATTTTCCCCCCAAAATTTCCATTGTTTATTATTTTATTATTCAACCTTCATGAAACTTACTTAAAAGTCAGAGATTAAATGAGTCAAAATTGTCTCTTTTTTATATGCAATGTTTGGATTTAAAAGCGGTGTTGCGGGGTTATTAATCACTTACAGTGATTTTTCTAGTTCATTTTGTTAAAACGACAGATTGCCTGATCAATCTTAACCAAACTTGCACATATTTTATATGACCATAATATTTCGGATAAGTTCGACAATGGGCCAATGACAAAATAAATGCACTACCTTAATTATTTGCTGCATTCTATCTTTTCTCTGTACTGTTTGGATTATTCTTTTAAATGCAACATTTGCAACAATTGTGCATCAATTTTTCTTGTACCGAATTACTAAAGTAAAGCCGAGTACCAAACAATTAAAAATAGATTGTTCTATCTTTTCTCTGTACTGTTTGGTTTATTCTTTTAAATGCAACATTTGCAACAATTGTGCATCAATTTTTCTTGTACCGAATTACTAAAGTAAAGCCGAGTACCAAACAATTAAAAATAGATTGTTAATGTATTCTCCATTTACGAATGAGGCAGATGAGCTAAAATTAACGACGATAGTTGTTAGAAAATTTGCTTCTTCACATAAATGTGTTTAAGTAAAAAAAATAACAAAACAAATGAAACGAATTCTGCTTCTTTCACGCCCCTTCAACATAACAAATTATCTAGACAGTAAATCCTTTCCGACCAACACACGCCGCTCAGTACTTTCAGTACTTTGATTATATCTTCTTTTGTTATATGCTATCGTGCAAAATTAATATAAATGGTATTAAGGCTTGGTTATATGTTATCGTGCAAATAATATATATTGGAGCGCTGTGGTCTAGTGGTAGAGCGTTGGACCCATGATCGAAAAGTCGTCGGTTCGATCTCTGTCATTGCCATATGCGTTGTGTCCCTGAGCAAGACACTTTATCTGCATTTGCTTAGTACTGGTTCTACCCAGGAAGACATCGAGAGTGATTCAAAAAGGTTCATAGAGCTTTCGTTACAATCGATGTAAAATAAATAAGTTTAAACTAAATAATATAAATGATATTAGGGCTTTGTTATATGCTATCGTGTAAATAATATAAATGGTATTAAGGCTTTGTTATGTGCTATCGTGTAAATAATATAAATGGTATTAAGGCTTTGTTATATGCTATCGTGTAAATAATATAAATGGTATTAAAGCTTTGTTATGTGCTATCGTGTAAATAATATAAATGGTATTAAGGCTTTGTTATATGCTATCGTGTAAATAATATAAATGGTATTAAGGCTTTGTTATATGTTATCGTGTAAATAATATAAATGATATTAAGGCTTTGTTATATGCTATCGTGTAAATAATATAAATGGTATTAAGGCTTTGTTATATGCTATTGTGTAAATAATATAAATGGTATTAAGGCTTTGTTATGTGCTATCGTGTAAATAATATAAATGGTATTAAGGCTTTGTTATATGCTATCGTGTAAATAATATAAATGGTATTAAAGCTTTGTTATGTGCTATCGTGTAAATAATATAAATGGTATTAAGGCTTTGTTATATGCTATCGTGTAAATAATATAAATGGTATTAAGGCTTTGTTATATGTTATCGTGTAAATAATATAAATGATATTAAGGCTTTGTTATATGCTATCGTGTAAATAATATAAATGGTATTAAGGCTTTGTTATATGCTATTGTGTAAATAATATAAATGGTATTAAGGCTTTGTTATATGTTATCGTACAAATAATATAAATGGTATTAAGGCTTTGTTATATGCTATCGTGTAAATAATATAAATGGTATTAAGGCTTTGTTATATGCTATTGTGTAAATAATATAAATGGTATTAAGGCTTTGTTATGTGCTATCGTGTAAATAATATAAATGGTATTAAGGCTTTGTTATATGCTATCGTGTAAATAATATAAATGGTATTAAAGCTTTGTTATGTGCTATCGTGTAAATAATATAAATGGTATTAAGGCTTTGTTATATGCTATCGTGTAAATAATATAAATGGTATTAAGGCTTTGTTATATGTTATCGTGTAAATAATATAAATGATATTAAGGCTTTGTTATATGCTATCGTGTAAATAATATAAATGGTATTAAGGCTTTGTTATATGCTATTGTGTAAATAATATAAATGGTATTAAGGCTTTGTTATATGTTATCGTACAAATAATATAAATGGTATTAAGGCTTTGTTATATGCTATCGTGTAAATAATATAAATGGTATTAAGGCTTTGTTATATGTTATCGTGCAAATAATATAAATGGTATTAAGGCTTTGTTATATGCTATCGTGTAAATAATATAAATGGTATTAAGGCTTTGTTATATGTTATCGTACAAATAATATAAATGGTATTAAGGCTTTGTTATATGCTATCGTGTAAATAATATAAATAGTATTAAGGCTTTGTTATATGTTATCGTACAAATAATATAAATGGTATTAAGGCTTTGTTATATGCTATCGTGTAAATAATATAAATGGTATTAAAGCTTTGTTATGTGCTATCGTGTAAATAATATAAATGGTATTAAGGCTTTGTTATATGCTATCGTGTAAATAATATAAATGGTATTAAGGCTTTGTTATATGCTATCGTGTAAATAATATAAATGGTATTAAGGCTTTGTTATATGTTATCGTGTAAATAATATAAATGGTATTAAGGCTTTGTTATATGCTATCGTGTAAATAATATAAATGGTATTAAGGCTTTGTTATATGCTATCGTCTAAATAATATAAATGGTATTAAGGCTTTGTTATATGTTACCGTGTAAATAATATAAATGGTATTAAGGCTTTGTTATATGCTATCGTGTAAATAATATAAATGGTATTAAGGCTTTGTTATATGCTATCGTGTAAATAATATAAATGGTATTAATGCTTTGTTATATGCTATCGTGTAAATAATATAAATGGTATTAAGGCTTTGTTATATGCTATCGTGTAAATAATATCAATGGTATTAAGGCTTTGTTATATGTTATCGTGTAAATAATATAAATGGTATTAAGGCTTTGTTATATGCTATCGTGTAAATAATATAAATGGTATTAAGGCTTTGTTATATGCTATCGTGTAAATAATATAAATGGTATTAAGGCTTTGTTATATGCTATCGTGTAAATAATATAAATGGTATTAAGGCTTTGTTATATGCTATCGTGTAAATAATATAAATGGTATTAAGGCTTTGTTATATGCTATCGTGTAAATAATATAAATGGTATTAAGGCTTTGTTATATGCTATCGTGTAAATAATATAAATGGTATTAAGGCTTTGTTATATGCTATCGTGTAAATAATATAAATGGTATTAAGGCTTTGTTATATGCTATCGTGTAAATAATATAAATGGTATTAAGGCTTTGTTATATGCTATCGTGTAAATAATATAAATGGTATTAAAGCTTTGTTATGTGCTATCGTGTAAATAATATAAATGGTATTAAGGCTTTGTTATATGCTATCGTGTAAATAATATAAATGGTATTAAGGCTTTGTTATATGCTATCGTGTAAATAATATAAATGGTATTAAGGCTTTGTTATATGATATCGTGTAAATAATATAAATGGTATTAAGGCTTTGTTATATGTTATCGTACAAATAATATAAATGGTATTAAGGCTTTATTATATGCTATCGTGTAAATAATATAAATGGTATTAAAGCTTTGTTATGTGCTATCGTGTAAATAATATAAATGGTATTAAGGCTTTGTTATATGCTATCGTGTAAATAATATAAATGGTATTAAGGCTTTGTTATATGCTATCGTGTAAATAATATAAATGGTATTAAGGCTTTGTTATATGCTATCGTGTAAATAATATAAATGGTATTAAGGCTTTGTTATATGTTATCGTACAAATAATATAAATGGTATTAAGGCTTTGTTATATGTTATCGTGTAAATAATATAAATGGTATTAAGGCTTTGTTATATGCTATCGTGTAAATAATATAAATGGTATTAAGGCTTTGTTATATGTTACTATGCTAATACAATACATGATATAAAGGCTTTCTTATATGCTATCGTGCAAAAATATAAATGGTATTAAAGCTTTGTTATATGTTATCTTGCAAATAATATAAATGGTATTCAGGCTTTATTATAGATTATCGTGTAAATAATATAAATTATATTAAGGTTTTTGTTATATGCTATCGTGCAAATAATATAAATTGTATTAAGGCTTTGTTATATGCTATCGTTCAAATAATATTAATTGTATTAAGGCTTTGTTATATGCTGGGCGTCCGTGGTCGAGTGGTTAGAGACTCTGACTTTAAGTCACGTGCCCCTCACCCGCTGTTGGTTAGATCCCTTAGAATCTTTATTTGGAAGAAGCTATCCAGCTGGCTTGTGGATAGTCGGTGGTTCTACCCAGGTGCCCGCCTGTGCACGAAAATTGCCCGGTAGGGCATCTGAGACCTTCCTTCACCAATGGGAGCTGGAAAAGTCGCCATATGACCTTAGCTGTTGGTGCGACTATACAAAACAATTCAATTAAATTGTTATATGCTATCGTGCAAATAGTATAAATGGTATTAATGTTTTGTTATATGCTATCGTGCAACTATTATAAATGGTATTAAAGCTACAGAGTCCCTATATCAATCGATTTCTTCTTTGTAGGCGTGTCTTTATTTGTAACTTCATGTTCACCCGCTCATGTCGAAATCGGGTATTTAAGCGAGAAAATATAGCGTAGGAAATCATTTACTATATATACATCGACCAGTGCACGTCGTACCTATACACAGGTAACAGTAATTTTTACAGAAAAAAAAGGTTAGCTTCTTTCGGGGCTCGAACACACGACCTTCTGATTTCAAGTCCGGTGCTGTATCCACTGAACTACAACGCTACTTGATATAATATTATACTAACTACCATATATTATGAGGCAAAATAACTTAACATATTTGAACGCAACTAAAGATGGATCAATAAATATGCAGTCCATATTGTCGCACGTGTAAATTAACATTGCCTGGTGTAATACTGTATCTTATCAATATGAAACTAATACTTCGCCTCAAATCAACCATATCTCGACTCGTTATTTAGCGCTTGTTGAGTTTGTGTGCGCGCTCTTGTTATTACGTAATGCCTATTTAGTGTTAAAAATGCTATAAAATACCAATAAATAGCAGTGGTCTAGTGGTTCAGCGTACATCTTTCAAATCTTACAAGTGCAAGGCTGTGGTTCAAATCCCGTTCCGGGCAACTATTTTTTTTATCACATATATTCTGGAGCCGTATATTTATCGATGTTACCTGTACTGAGGCTAAATAAAAATGTGAAATTTTACGTATCGATTTC
Organism: Cyrtodaria siliqua; assembly: GCA_037043455.1. Lineage (NCBI taxonomy): Eukaryota > Metazoa > Mollusca > Bivalvia > Adapedonta > Hiatellidae > Cyrtodaria > Cyrtodaria siliqua. The sequence continues at coordinate 56,804 of JAWPHD010009816.1, read as the reverse complement.
TCCTTATATACCGACTTTTAGGGTGTTCGTCGATTTGAAACTACTTCACACGTGACTCATTCATATTCATGAGTTATTACCAGTTAAAATAGGGACTGTACAGCTTTAAGACACAATTACAGAAACGTCTTAAACCGGTGCTAAGGGGCGTGAGAGGTGTTGTTTTTTACATTACTTCTCGTGAACATATTCAATAAATTGTATTCTCTTGGTTGTGTTTGTTGCTTGCAAAGGATTTCTCTTATCAGTATTTCAACTGATAACAAAGTTATTTTGAAATTTCAGATCTAAAACTACTGATCTGTATGTTCGTCAAATAGGTAAACATTGTGAAGATTCTCGTCATCTTCACTGAATGGCTCAACACAGCCAGGAATGGATGAGACGTATCTGTAGGCCTCATTTTGTCCGTAAAGTTATTTTTACATCACACCTGGAATATTTAAAGACCAACTGCTGCAAAACTTATGTTATGTTATATGCAAACAATTATTCGAGACCTGATCAAACAGATTTTGTTAAGACTCTACATATATCTTATCAGATCGAAACCTGCTGATTACCGCTTGGAAGTCCTACTTGCAGATGCTCGATGATATACGTCAATAGGTGACACAACTAGGCTTTGGTGGATTTCCTACTTTACCAGTTGAACTCGTAATTCAACGCTCGAGTTTTTGGGTTTGGCCTGGCTGATTAAAGTCGTCTATAGAGTTTAGATTCTCAAAATATATAAGTTTTCAGGATAGTCGTCAGTATAGGTTTAGGAACGTTGTACATATGTTGTAACATTTAACTGTTCCTGGCGTGATAGCTACTTTAACTTATAACTAAGATGCAATTGCATATATGTACAGTTAAATCATGATTTGAACCTGTTTAAGGACGTAGTACTGAGATTTTTTTAAATTGATATTTAAAGATTCTTTGGTATCATTTAGGTACAAAATTATCAAAAAGGGTAGGTCATCAAACATTTTTCCCACTAGACGTCTTTGAAGAAGACACATATTTTGAATTCCAAAATTTCACTAAAAGGTAAAAATAGAATCATTGACATTTTCACAATTTTTTTCATAACATTATTTTTATTGAAAAATAACTATTAATGTTCGATTACTTATATACATATCTTTCACAACATACATAAACAATTGTAATCCTCATTCGCCTTTCTACTTTAAAAACTAAAACATATATGGACCGTACCGGCCACTCATTTCTTTTTAATAAAAATATATTTCAAGATAAAAAAGTATGTTCTAATGCTCACTTGTATATGACAATGTCCAATGACATTTCTTTCAAAACAAGTAAAAAAAATTATATAGGTCATCAGGCTTCTAATGATTTTTTATTAGAAAATCTTTAACTGACGCACATTTTTGGAGTTATTTTGAAATTTTCACTGTAAAATACTGTGCACACAATGTTGATATAGAGATCGAATATAAAATTAGCTCAGTATCTATTTTTTTTTCTATAATTATGTATTTCACTAGTGAAAACTAAAAAATAAAACTTCTATAGCAAAAGGATAAATTTAACTCAGAGCTACCCATACCCTCTATATTGTTAAAAACAAAAAATGATTACAAATGACAGAAAAAAACAGAAAAAAAATGCTTAAAATTTGATTGATGTTACCGTCTTAAATCCTACTATACATTATATCCATATCTACAAGAATGCAAACAAATAAAATTCTTAGACTTGAAAATGTCAAAACTTATATTGTTTATGTGAACGGCTAGATTAAAGAACATATTTGTATTTGTTTAAGATCTAGCAATACATTTAAATAATTTGACTTAGGATCAACATTGTCGTACGATGTTTCATAAAACGTGACCTTGGTTTATAGGTAATGGGTTTCAGACCGAGGCTTGACATGCTGCTATAGATATCAGATCGATGCTCGAAGGTTATTGTATAAATAGGTCGAAATGGGTAGCGAGCAGTTATTTCAGCCAATTATGAATCATACATAATCATACATAATCATACATATTTTTACAAGTTTGTTATCACATATTTCGAAGGTTATCTTAAAATAAAGTAAACATAATCATTATGTTTGTAGATTATATCTTGGCGGACGATTTGCTCCAATTTACGGAAAATTATTCATAAACAGCAGCTTTAACGTATTTACATTTTTGACGCATAAACAGTAAACACAAACAGTAGATAAAAAATCGATCAGGAAAAGTAGCATTCAAGGACGAATTCAAGGACGACAGTCAACCACAAACACACAAAGAACAACTATATAAAGATGAATAAAAGGCAAGACATCACAAACACACGAGGGTTGAGAATAGGGCTACCGCCTTGGAACGGTCAGTTTCAAAAAGGCCTTTCGGGGTTTAAACCTGGTTCTAGGGTGCAACAAACCTCACTCTTACCCTATTGTCATCCCAATAAACGGGACAGTGTAAATAAAGATATCCCCGCCAGGTTATCATCTCTAACAAACAAGGCAGCATTGATAGGCAATCTAAGTAAAACACATACATGATGATGTATATATAATATAAAAAAAACAGAAGGCAGACAGTACATTCAATACAGTATCCCCATCTTTTTTGTTTATTTAAAGTGAACAATAATATATTAGAAGTCACAAAATAAAACGTAATACCCAGTCGATAGTAATGTTTTTATTCGTCTGTTTCGTTCTGAATTATTTGTAGACGAATTGTTTCAGAACACAAAGTGGACACTCGTGAAATCTTGGTTTGTGTATTTTGGAATATGTTTGGGATACGAAACAAATATACCATTTGCACATTGCTTTCCCGTGCATATTAAAGACAGTCCACATTGTTTTATTTTGAAGTTTGTGTTGACGGACATATTTTGGTAGTAACTGTTACAGTTGTGTGCATCATTTCTAAGCGATTTTCTTTTTGGAAATAATCAACATTTTATTTTCGTACAAATGCTGTCACTCTGTTTAATGAACATTGACACTGTTTGTCAATATATATTTAATTTCCATCACAGAGAGCTGTTTGTGGCAGTGCTTACATCATGTTGGTATATCTAATTAAAACATGAACTTTTTTTTCCATTTTCATTTTATATGAGAAGCTGTCAGAAGACAACGACGTATATCTGTTGACATAAATGCAAACTCAAAAACTAAAAATGACTATGAATGACTATCCCAAAAGTAGTAATACTAGTTAAATAATATTGTTTTATGTTACATAAACCAAGTTCACGACCAAAGGCAACTAAGGACTGCTTGCAATGCCCAATTTGCTTTGAAGCGTATACACGTCCGAGGTGCCTTCCAAACTGCTAACATAGCTTCTGCGAGCAATGCCTAGGCTCTTATGTATCTTCAGTCATCAAACACAAACCAGAGGGTACTAAGCCCACTTGTCCTATATGCAGATCGACATTTCATGCACCTCGTTCGCTTGATGAGGTATCCCATTGGTCGACGACATTGCCTTTAAATCATATTCTAGTCTCCCTTATGGATGAAGAAGCAAAATGCGAACAGCAGTTCTGTGATCCTTGCAATGATAGGGGTGTATGGGCTGCAGCGGCAAAATTGTGCCTCAACTGCACTGATGCTGTATGTCGAGACTGCTTGACTGTGCACAGAAGCGGCCGAAGAACACGATCTCACGTTCTTATGGAAATTGATGACTTATATAGACAACCATCGATGAAAGCTATGCTAGGCCAATTGATTTATTGTCCAGATCACATTGACAAAACAATTTAATTTTACTGTGATGAACACAAAACAATGCTGTGCTCTACCTGTGCCGTTATCACGCATAAGACATGTGAAACCATTGTTGAAATCACCGATGCTAATGCGCAGTTCAGATGTCAGGGTAAGGATATACAAAGTGATCTTACTGTAGTGCATCAGTCCGTATTTGAAAGATCTGTTAACATCAAAAATGAATGTGGAAAAGTAAACAATCAAGTAAAGAATATTAAAACTATAGTTGATGATGTTCGAAAGAAATTTACTAAGACACTTGACGAATATGAAGCGATATTTATGACGGAAGCGAATACGGTGCTAACAAATCACGAGTCGAAAATGAATGATTTGTTAATTAATTTGGGTAAATTGTCGGCGGCGATTAAAAATTGGATAAAGCTGTATGAGATTGTAAAGAAACATGGTACAAAACCGCAGATATTTGTTTGTTGTCAACGAATAAATAATCAACTAGACAGCTATGTTTCCATACTAAATGAAAAGACGAGCTATTCAAGCGTGGATATCAATCTTGATATTTCAAATGAGATTATGGCTCTTATGACAGACAGCGTTCCAGTCGGTAATTTAAATATTACTACGGAAGAACTACACTTTCCTATGGTTAATCTGTCAAGGAACAATAACGCAGATTCTCAAGATTCTCAAGATTATGTAATACAGAAGGATTACAAAGAAGATCTAGAACATATGTGTGTACCAGTGAAAACTGAAAAACAAAACCATCAACTAGACATTTCACAAAAGAAAGAACACAAAATAGACTCCCAGTTGGATTCCTCGAAAAATACAAACTATACAAAAGACAAACACACAGACTGCATGAGTAAGAACTACGAAACAGCAGATCTAAATGCAGAGTCAGCACTACCTAAAGACGAAAATGGATGCATACAAACTGATATCTCGCAACAGAAATACGATTGCATACATCCACAACATGATTGTGCTCTGTCAATTGACGAAAAATACTGTCAACATCTTGCATCTTCCAAACAGAAACACGGGAATACGGGTTCACAACTACAAAAGACAATCAAACAATCATTTAAACAGCCCGGCGCTTTGATCAATACCGACGAAAATGAGGATTTAAAAACAGATAATGCACAATCACATCCGAACACAAAATATCCACAAAAAGATAACCTACTTTTAAAAGACTACACATTAAGCACAAAACACGATTCAAGACGAAAAGGAGATGAACAACTAGGTACGCAACAAGTGTCAACAGGACAGACAAAATTAAAAAGAGTAAAACAGCAAGTTAATACAGGAAGGAAATACAATAAAGCAGATTTGCATCCAAATTCTTTAAACGCTAACAAAGCAGGTGATACCCTTTATAAGAAAGCCGAAGTAACAGGGTTTGTTACCGATTTGTCACGACAGCACAGAAGTACATCTCCAGACGGCATATATGTTATTCAACCAAAATTTAACCAATCGAAATATCATAAAACAGAACCGCAACAAGAATCTTTAATGGACAAAAACAAAAATACACGCAGAAAACCATATTTATCAAGACAGGAAGACGAACCAGAATTGTTCATTATGAACGGACAGAATGAATATTCCCAACAAAATGCTTCGCCACAGAAATACAACAGATTGCAGCTAGGTTGTCGACAGGACAACGCCATAAGTGCTAAACATCTGGATTCTTCTAGACTAAAAGAACATACATTCTGCCAACTAAACTATTATTCAAGAAAGAAAGATACTAAACGAGAAAAACAACCGGATACTCCGAAAAGGAATGACGACAAAGCTTGGCAAAATCATCATTATTCAAACGACATTAGTTTGGATACATTAAATGCTTTTGTTCAGGACAGTACAACTGATAAATCAGCCTCACAATTAGAATCTTCGTGCAAAAAAGACAGCATTGCGAACCCACCACCATGTTCCTGGAGAACACACATAACTGTATCAAGAATGGAAGAAGACGTACAGGTAGACAGAAAATGTATTTTTACAGTGAAAACTCCGGATGGAATGACCCCATGGTTTGGTGGAGCGGTAGTTTTGCCCGACAATAGAGTAGTCCTGACTGATTCCGGAAATTGTAGAATTATCCTTCTAAATACGAGTTTTGAGTACCAATCTGAATTAAAACTACGGTATAAACCCAAAAAAGTGGCCGTCATAAGTGAACATGAAATTATAATCACTCTAGCAACAGACAAACGGGTTCTGATAATTTCTGTTTTAGACAACTTGACAATAACACAATCATTTTGCATGACATATTACCCGAAGATTATTATGCCTTTGGGAAATGGAAAACTACTTGTTTCCACATCAAAAAAGCTAAAGATGGAAAACAGTCCCTAGTTACAATAACGACACGTGGAACTATTTGTGAAACATTCAGTTCAGACAGGTTCAACCGACGATTATTCGATAAATATCATATGGCACTAGACAAGACAAAGAAAGACGGAAATTTCCGCCTTTTGCAGAGTTGTCAATACACCAAAGCTCTCTACTGCTTCTTATTGAACGGTACAACGCAGTTTAAATACGATTTGCAAAATCCAACCGGTGTTGATGTTGACTTTGATGGAAATATTTACGTTTGTAATCATTTTCACCACGAGATTCGGGTTCTTTCAACCGATGGAAAGCATTTGAAAACTATGCAGCCTAGCCATATGGCGAAACCGCTTGAACTTTGCTTCAACGCTGCACGTGATACGTTTCTAGTTACACAGTACAGAAGTCCTTGTATTCACGTGTTTAGAGTGAGCGGTAAAACATAGAATGGTGTCGCAAATCTCGATGAAATTAAAGTTAATCGCAGAATACAATTTCAAATAACGCCCGACTTTAGACACTGAAACGTGCTTTGCCATAGCATTTTACATTTGTATACTTAACAGAAAGCTATTGAAACGTCAAGAAATGCATTTATGCAGTGTGAACAATAAAAGTGTTTGTTCAAAACAAATTCCCTCATTTAACCTTGATGATGAAGCTTAGAACATGGAAGCTAAATATGGCTGTCACAAATAATATGGAATATTCACACAAGTATTGACATGCATGCACGACGTGAATGATGAATGGAAATGTTCGGCAATGTAAAATAATAGAAAACTACATTCAGCATGAAATAGGAAACGTTGTTGTTGTCGTTTCTGAACTTTTCGAATGGGGACACATGTTTGTGTTTTGTCAGGAACATTTCATCGTAAATATTGCATTATTGTGACTACGTTCTGAATATTAGAACATGAGTGACGTTCATTTCCGAAAGAAATGCGAGAGAATAATAGTCATGTCTCAATATACTCGTTCGTAAATTGTTTGTGCCGCTATGTTCACATATGTACGTCTGCATATCGAGGGTTCAGTGCAAAACTAGTTTATCGCGTTCTTTATTCATATTTAGTTACAATAGTTTTGCGCTGACCCCTCGATACATACAAATAAATATAAAAGTCGAACAGGAAATGCAGCTTTCACAAAACACAGTAAACCCCTAAAACACGCAAAACGACAAACATGAATGACAATGTTAATAAGGAATATAGGCATATGACGTCACAAACACAAAACGGGTTGACAATAGGGCTACCGCATTGGAACGGTCAGTGGCAAAAAAGGCCACTGGGGGTTTAAACCAGGTTCTAGGGTAATAACATGGTGTGATTATTGTAGACTAGCATCAGAGACGAAATAACAAACTTGCTATTATTTGTGTTTGTGACGTCATATGTCTTTATTCCTTATTAACATTGCCATTCATTTTTGTCGTTTTGCGTGTTTTTGGGTTTACTGTGTTCTGTGACAGCTGCATTTCCTGTTCGACTTTTATACTTATTGCTATTATTCATTAATAATACGTGGTAATTCCTAAAATATAATGAACCTTTTAAAGCACGCCCTACAATATATGCATTATACATGTGACCATCCTTAACGGGAAACACGGCAATCTTGAATTATTTATCAAGCATCCAAATTATCACCTATATTTATTAATATAATATCATTTGGCTTTAAAACTGCCTGTATATAAATAAATACAATTTTGAGTTTTCAGTTGTTAGTGATTATTCTACCATAGATATACCATAGGTTTTAATATATTATTGGTGCAATGTATTCACCAATTAGCAATTTGTAACACTAATTTGTTTTGAGTTATTTACTACTAACTAATTGTTAATAATGATTTTAAACTATGCAAATTAGTAGTAAAACAAACGGGACGCCGCCAGGTTTAAAAAATCAATTATATTGGTTTGCTGCGTTCCGACCCAGAAACATTGAAGTGGGTAGATTAGTTGAACTTTTTTTCTTTTCTTTTTTTACAAAACATAGTGTCCTATGTGTACACTGAAGCGAAAAAGAAACGAAACTCGGAAATTTTCGCTAAATATTGTATATACAATATGCTGTTGTTAATCGAATGGTACATGGTTACGTAAGACCTTCCCTTTCGGGAAAAAACAAACTAAAAGACTAAAACAACACATAACACAACAAATAATATTCCTTCAAAGTTTCATTATTGACAGAGTAGGCATTTGGCTCAAGGATGTGAGCAAACTTAGGAAGCAAAATTTTGTAAACTCTTTACGTTAAATACAGTACTGCAATGGCTCAATACTTCAACTTTGCCTTGTCAAGAAGTGTACAGTGATTAACGTCTACAACATCACAGTTGTGTCCTTCTTTTTTAAATAACTGCATTTTTTTTCACAAAACATCTTGGGCTTTCTTTGGAATATTATGTGGAAGTACGTGTGCAGTATATACAATCTATAGCTGAAATTCCCGCGTCGCGTTTCTTTGTCGCTTCATCATATTATTGTATAATGCATGCAATCGTTTATTTATTCGTCTCAGTCTGTCTCATTAATATTAATGTTATCTTTTAGGTTTAGATTGATTTATAATAAAAAATAAATACAATAAGCAAATATTTAGTTTGTTTCTTTCTATATGTAGTTGTACTGCCCACGGTCATATCGGAGCATAATGACAGGAAGGGTGGTGGCATCCGAGGCATGCTAATGATTCTTTTGTTTACAGAACATGTATCTAAATATCAAACAAGCGTAAAAACAGACAGTTGTCTATTGGCTGTGCCACCGATTAAAATTATATAGAAGAAGTAGTCAGAGGTTTAACTGTTAACCTGCCTAAATTTGGCATTTAAACCCATCTAATGTCTCAGAGGAGACAGTTACGGGGCTTACATTATTCCACAGTGGAACTGTTTTCCGGAAACATGAGTATTTAAATAAATCTGCGTAGGTACTTGGTCTGATGTATTAAAACTCTCATTCGTCTGGAAGCAGGTGAGCATAAACATTTAATTTAGTAATTTACAGCAGGGTCTATATACAATTTTCATCCCAGTTTAATTGAATACCAACTGAGCCAGACGGGACAGATGTGTTATGCAAGACATACTATTATCAAAACGTAATGCGCTCGTGGATGTCACGTGATCACAGGTATGTAAAATATTGCCGTCCCAGTCATGTTTACAAACTATAAATAAAACTCTTTTTTTTGTCAAATTCACGAATTTATTACTACAGACTTATTTACTTACGGACAGTGTCCTTTCAAGTCTAAATTTCTGTTAACGTAAATTATTTAGATTCACGTTAAGATAAAGTGTTTTTTTTATAAAAGATGGTAGGATAAAGGTATTTTATTTATTAATGATATAATGGATAACAATGGTAATCTTCTCTCGTTTACCCTATTTATCGAAAAGTTTGCTGTACATTCACATTTTTTAGAACATGAAGGTATGACTGCAGCAATACGGGGCTACCTTCAGAAACAAAATTTTGCTCATCTTGCTATCAAGTTAGAAAATCCAATTTGCCCATCAGTAGTGTCCCTAATAACAAGCGCACCGAAAGGCTGTCGTCCCATTTATGATATACTTATTAAATCAAATGTACATCCAACATCTATAGCCAAATGGGGACAATATGGTATAAATATAGACAGAGATTGGATTGACTTATTCAAAATACCTTTCAAATGTACAAAAGATACTCGATTACAATGGTTTCAGGAACAAATAAACCACTGAATTACTGCTACAAACATCCTTTTGACAAAAATGAAGATAAAGAACGATAACTCCTGTAGCTTTTGCACAGAGTCTCCAGTAACCATTACACATTTATTTTGGAAATGTAAATATACAAAAACATTTTGAAATTTTTAAGATTACTTGCTATGATAATAATATAATATAATCCAACTGGAATGGACTACAAAAGATATAATTTTTGGATCTAGGAATATGACAATGTTCTAAATAAACTAATTTCACATGCAAAATACTTCATATATAAATGTAAGTTAGATGGAAGATTACCATTGTTCGGAAATTTCAAACCACAAATTAAATACATATATCAAACTGAAAAAATAAACGCAATTAAAAGTTTTCCATTTGATAAATTCGAAAAATAATCAGTCTTAAATAATCTAGAAATTATTACTGTATTTCCCAGTTTCAAGATGAACCTTCCAACATTATGTAATTGGGTCGAGTCACAGATCTAGCATTGTGTGAGATTTATTTCCGTGTGTCAACAAGTAATCTAGAAGTAAAACCAGACGATGGACATATTGGTATGAAATTAACAAAGACATTTCTCTGCCAACATCCAACCCCTACACCACTAAATTCAAATACTCCTGTTACTTCCGTGATGATACGAGATACGGCCCTACTAGAAGCAATACAGGACCAAGACCTGGCCATGAATTCACCAACCATTCTTACGAATATTCTTAGACTTAAGCCCATGTATGCACATTTGAATCATTAATATTTCTATAAGTTTAAAGTATAAAACGTACCAACACGCTATGTATAAATAAATAACCACTAGTAAATAGCAACTTCATACGATTGTTTATCTATGAAGGTTATGGGAATATTGTAAACGAACCTCAAACCTCAGCCTTACTCTATCGTTATCCCAATACAAGGGGAGTGTAAATCAAGAAATCCCTGCCATTCTATATCCTCTAGCAGCGTCTCCATGGCCGACGGGACAACAATTTGGCATACTATTCTAATCAAACACAACCACAAAGATGCCATTCTGTTTTCTTAACGGTGTTCAAATTGGCGTACGTAGAATGTGATCTAAAAATATATGACGATCTTAAAAGTTAATGCTAATGACATTGTATCGTAAACTTAAACTTTAAGTTTCGTGCAAACAATTCGATTGTAAAATTGACACGTGTAACCTTAAACATGAAGTTACAAAGAAAGACTCGCCTACAAAGAAGAAAGCGATTTAAATACAGGGTTGGTAGCTTTAAATACTTTAATTTTCGTGCAAACAATGCGATTGTAAAATTGATATGTGTAAGCTTTATATAATTTTATATTATATTCAGAAGATCTAACATCTCAATGTCCCAAAGGTCCAAGAAAGAACGATCCTTGTAAGACTCCCTTGTAGGAGTTATCAGAACATCAAAACAATATTTGTTGTTAAAGTTTATACAAGTTAATTACCTGTTTACAGAATGAATAATACAAGACTAAAGCTATGCATGTGGCAAAGTGATAGCAGTGACAATATCGGATAATGCCAAATTCAAAGCCCAATATATACATCTTTTCTCTTAAAGCTACAGACGCTATACATCAACTAGTACTAACATATTATCTAGACTTTGTACAGTTAACATCGATCAATTCCTATTATATTTCATAAAAAAATAATTGCAAAGGACGGGATTTGAACCGGCAGTAACGTTTCGCTTTTATTCCTGTCTATGTAGATTTAACCACTAAGCCACGGATATTTGTTGGTACGTTGAAACATGTTTAACACTAAATATATATGACGCAATAACTACGGCAGACATGCGCACATATTTATCAACTACAACTAAAAGATCGAGATAAAGTTGTTTTGAAACGAAATCCTAGTTTTAATTTGATAAATATGTTATTACATCACGCATGGTTAATTTACATGTGCGACATGATATACCGATACGTCTAAGGTGCGTTCAAATGTATTAAGGTTTTTTGTATTATAATAAATGGTACTAAATATACCATATTTTCAAGAAGCCCCTGTAGTTTATTGGCTAGAACGCAGTCCGTAACTGATTGTCAATTAGAACATAATATGTTCAAGTTCCTTGAGAGGCAAACGTTTTTTCTTCTGCAAATTATAATGTTACCTGTACTTATAGACCCCGACAGAGTTCTTTTCGAGGCTACGGAGCAACCTACGTTCAACGAGGAGTCGGGCCGTGCTTCGCCTGTGGAGAGGCCAGTCATATCCGACAATTGACATGTCGCCAGTACTTAGATATCTCCGCCCTATTGTTGATGTCGGAGTATATTGACAATAGTTTATATAACATAGTTGCACGTGCTTTATACACGTGCTTTTGTCTGTCGGAGGTATCTTTCTGGTTTGATTGGTTGAAATGGATAAATGATTGACAACTGGCGATATGTTAATTCTGTCCTTACACAAGAAGTGCACACCAACCTGAACAACCCGTTAAAAAGTGAGACGGCCTGTACTGGGGAAAACCCGAATATCGAAGATAAGTATTCTATTTTTAGAATAAACACTTTCGATACAGACAAGTTTACCGATAATTACTATGAATACGAACATGGACAGAGAGACATACTTGTTAAAAATAGGTTAAGAAAACACATAGGGTTTTGGAAAAATATTGGTGCTAATGAATTTATTTTAGAGACAATATTACAAGGTTATAAAATTCCTTTTTATTCTTTACCTGATAAATGTGTTTTGCAAAACAATAAGTCTGCTTTGAATGATAGTTGTTTTGTTTATCAAGCTATTACCGACTTATTGGAGAGAGGTTTAGTTCAGAAATGTAAACAAATGCCTACTGTAGTCAATCCGTTATCTGTTTCGATTCAAAACAATGATAAAAAACGTTTGATCTTAGACTTAAGATCCGTTAATAAACATATTTGGAAGCAGTCAATTAAGTACGAAGATCTGAGATTGGCTTTGACTTATATGGAGAAAGATGTCTGGATGGTTTTGATATTCATTCAGCTTATCATTTCATAGATATTTGTTTACCACCACACACAGAATATTTAGGTTTCTCTTGGCCAAACAGTGAAGGAGAGGACTGGTATGCTATTACAAATGTTAGTGTTACCGTTAGGTTTATCTTCAGCTCCGTATATTTTAGTAAATTGACGCGACCTTTAGTTGCTAAGTGGAGAGGTGAAGGTAAACGGGTGCTTATGTTTCTGGATGATGGGTTTGGGTGTGGGAAAGATCAGGTTTGTACTCGGATTATATCTGAAGAGATTAAACAAGATCTGCTTGAATCGGGTTTCATACCTAAAACAGATAAATCTCTATGGGTCCCGGTTCAAGTTCTGCAGTAGCTCGGTGCCATTCTGAATTCTGTGGAATATACGATCTGCATTCCACAGTGTAGAATTGAGAAAACCAAACGTACTTTAAATGAACTCATTTTAAAGTCAAACTCGCGGGTTCCGGTAAGAATGGTTGCTAACTTTGTTGGACAAATCATTTCAATGAGTATTGTTATAGGTAGCGTGTCGCAAATCATGGCTCCAACATGTAACTACTTTATTACACTTTCAGCAGAAAGTATTGAGCAACTGCGTTTTTGGGAACGTAATTTAACAATGGTGGATTTCAGAAAGTTAGAGAGGTCAAGTATGTGCTCGAAAATAGTTTATAGCGATGCGAGCAACACGGGGTTTGGCGGTTATGAGGTTAAAACAAGAAACGGTGTTTCACATGGCATGTGGGCTCAAGATGACATTTCCAAGTCCTCTGCATGGAGGGAATTGTCAGGTGTGTGGGGTTTTTTAATCTCACTAGCCGGGATTCTTGAGAATCAACGAGTAAAATGGTATACCGACAATATGGCAGTGAGTAGCATAGTGCAAAAAGGTTCTATGAAACGAGAGTTACAAGATTTAGCGATGCAAATTTTGGCATCTGTTGTAATCGTTCAATTCACTTAGAAATAGATTGGATTCCTCGTGAGCAAAACGAGAGAGCAGATTATTTGTCTCGTATTATTGAAAAAGATGACTGGGGTATTTCTTATGTTATTTTGAACATCATACAAAGCAGGTGGGGAAAATTAGATGTAGATTGGTTTGCTTCTGAGCATAACGCCAAGCTACCCGTATTTTACACTCAGTTCTGGTGTAATAGTTTGTCTGGAGTAGACGCGTTTACTTATGATTGGGGAAACGAATTTGTTTTATATGTTCCACCTATCATTTTAGTCCCTAGAGTACTGGGGAAATTGGAAAGCTGTACAGCGAAAATAATACTGATTATTCCAGCTTGGGAATCGACTAACTTTTGGCCTCTGTTGTGCCCACGTAAGGGAATATTTTCATCTTACGTTAAAGACTGGATTTATCTTCCCATATGTAAAGAATGTTATACACCTTGCAAAAATGGTGTTGGCAATGTTCGGGAACGAAGATTTAAAATTCAATATGTTAGCATTACATATAGATTTTCATTGATAAGAAAGATCACTCTGTGTGGGAATTGTATTTAACGAAAGAACGGTTGTCTTTCTTAATATCGGTTTTATGCGGTGTTGCAATTAGACTGCAGTGATAGACGGACACATGTCTGGGGAATTATATTATGCCCTGTACAACGTGCGCATTATGCATGTTGGGTAAAGTTTTTGGCTGTTTGTGTTTTGTTTTTTGTTTTTGTTTTTGTTTCCACAGTTAAGAGTTATGTATATATTTTCACTGAAAAGAAAGACAATCATGTATTTTAAATTTGTTAAGTAAAGTGGGTTTGTCTTTCTTAGTAAGTGTTCGGCGTGGCTGCCTTCTATAACTGCTGGGACAACTGTCTCGGGGCGTTTGCCTGATATACATTTGTTTCGTATACATGAAAGTTTCTTATATAATTTGATATAAGTAAAAATTTAATTAAATAATGTATGTGAAACGTAGAAAACATATATGTAAAGAAATTATCTACTGATGGAATACAAGAGAGTGATATGTGCATACCTTTTTGTTTACACATTTATTTTTTCAGAGCTATGCTGAGGATATAGAGTCGCTACCGGATGCCTGGGTGGACAAGGTCTCCTTGCTTCCAGAATTGCTCAAAGGATCCAGGGTCGATAACACTTGCTTGAACTATAAACGCGGCTTTATGTGATGGAGACGAGGTGCTTTGAGTAATGGATTAAATAGTAAGGATACCTTGCCTGCCAAGGCGTTTCATGTAGCATTATATTTAGCGTCTGTTATTCAAACGGCTAATACGTCCAGTCCTGCTGTGAATGCATTTTATAGTATTAAATGGTTCCATGAACTGTTCGATTTCTAGTCACCCACAAACTCTAAATTAGTTGTTAATATTCTTGAGGCAGCTAAACGCAAGCTGGCCAAATCAGTTCGGAAAAAGGAGCCTATTACAATAGAGCTAATCACAAAAAAGTTAATTCCTTATATGAGCAAGGAAACGGTAAAAATCAAAGGACGATTCGTGCTTGTTTATTAGCTTTTGCTGGTTTTATGAGAAGTGATGAAGTATTAAGTATTAGAAGAACTGATATAATGATAGACAGTGTCTACATGCGTGTGTTCATTGAATTCTGTAAAACGGATCAGTATCGAGATGGTGCTATGCTTCTGATAGCTCGGACTGTCACAATGCTATGTCCTGTTTCAAATCTTGAACGATATTTGTTGTGAGTGGATATCAAACCTGATTCAGACATGTTCTTATTTTGCAATTTAAGTGCAACTAAGTCTGGCTATAAGATTAGGAGAGATTGTAAACATATGTCATACAGTAATTTTCGAAGTTTATTCTTAGAAGCTTTCAAACCACATGTTTCTAACATTAAACAATATTGTTTGCATTCATTAAGGTCGGGCGGTGCCTCTGCGGCTGCAAATAGAGGTATACCCGATAGATTGTTTAAGCGTCACGGTAGATGGCGCAGTGAATCAGCGAAGGATGGTTATGTTAAGGATTCAGTAGACAAAAGGTTAAAAGTATCCTTATCGATGGGTCTTTAATGTTTGTTTTACAAGATTGATGTAAAAAATTCATATATATGTTTGATGTATAGGATTGATATACATGAATGAGTTACATGAATGATGTATGACATTGAGATACATGTTTGATGTATAAGATAGATATACATGATAGAGTTACATGATTGATATACATGAGTGAGTTTCATGATTGCTATACATAAATGAGTTACAATATTGATGTTTAAGATTGATATACATGATTGAGTTACATGATTGATATACATGATTGAGTTACATGATTGATATACATGATTGAGTTACATGATTGATGTATAAGATTGACATACATGATCGAGTTACATGATTGATATACATGAGTGAGTTTCATGATTGCTATACATGAATGAGTTACAATATTGATGTATAAGATTGATATACATGATTGAGTTACGTGATTGATGTATAAGATTGATATACATGATTGAGTTACATGATTGATATACATGATTGAGTTACATGATTGATGTATAAGATAGATATACATGATAGAGTTACATGATTGATATACATGAGTGAGTTTCATGATTGCTATACATGAATGAGTTACAATATTGATGTATAAGATTGATATACATGATTGAGTTACGTGATTGATGTATAAGATTGATATACATGATTGAGTTACATGATTGATATACATGAATGAGTTACATGATTGATGTATAAAATTGAAATGATACAGTTAACATGATTGATATAAAGGACTTTGATATAAACCATTGAATTGCGTGACTGATATAAATACCTTCGATTTGCATGGTTGATTTACATGAATGTTTTTATCATGAGAAGTGATTATTCAGCAATATAAAGGGGTAAATATAAATTCACTATTCATCTTTTTGCGTTCTTTTAGATCAGCTGGTCGGTTATTCCCGAGGCTTATACCAAAAAACAATGATTGTTTTGTTTGTTATTCTGTCGGAGAAGGAGTATTAAGGGAAATGTAATTTTCTTCGTTTGATCGTAGAGAATTAGATGAAAATTGATTTCCCTTACACAGGCCTTGCCACATATGAACATCATATGATTCTCATATGATTTTCATATGAAAGGTTTCATATGATAATCAACAAAAAGGAGCCACATATGATTTTCATATGAAACCTTTCATATGAATTTCATATGAGAATCATATGATTTTCATATGAAAGGAGTTCCAAATGATTTTCATGTGAAATGCATATGATTTTCATATGATAATTGTTCCATATGATTGTCATATGATACCTTCATATGATTTTCATATGAAATGTTTCATATGAGAATCATATGAAACAATTTTCATATGATTCTCATATGATTTTCGTATGAATTTCATATAAATATCCTTTCATATGAGTTTCATATGTGGCAAGTTTGCCTATGTAGTAAGTAAGCTCCGAGAGGTGTCGCTGTGTAATTGCACGAGATTATCGTGAGTTTCTCGTGCATTTAAGCGCAGTTTAAAGCATTCAGCTTAGGATGCAACTGATAACTGGACGTGTAATTTTTTATTATTATTATGATTAATCAAAGAATATTGCTGGATGTTATAAGTGTATTTCTTTAAAAAATGTTATGCTTATTTGATGCAAATATATGACTTGAAATTGTGAAATGTGTGTAATGTGGAAATAATACACGGTTGTCGGTTATTCCCAAGGCTTATACCAAAAAACAATGATTGTTTTGTTTGTTATTCTGTCGGAGAAGGAGTATTAAGGGCATTGCATTTTTAAATAAACTGATATTGCATTACCATATAAAGCTCTTGGATAATGCTTCGTGTTGGTCATAGGAAGTAGGAGATGATAGACATGACAATATCCTGTCGACTGTCATATGGTGCACCGCACATTTGAGGACCTTCGAAATAAAAATAAAAAATAATTGTTTTTATTTCTATTTGTTTGTTTAGATGGTACATTTGAAATAACATTTAAAATATGTTTTATGTTTGTTTTTTAAGTTGTCTTTTCTATTTTACAGTACAATTTCGGAATTATCAAACTTAGTATGATACATTTTTAGAATCCTTTGGAGACAAATCTATCTTAACGTCGCAATTTATAATGCTGATATGTCGCACCGCAAGTTATAAACTAAACCGAGGACTCATTACATTAAAAAGACCCAAAAATAACACACACATACATTAAGTAAATTAATCAGGAATATCAGGTTTAAATTCAATTTACAATGTATACATTGACAAACCATTTTATATTGAAATTCATGTCACCTATCGTTAACACAAAATCAGTATGCCTCAGTATATCTAAATATATCAAGTCGTGTGCATACCGTGACAGATATATGGAATACATTCTCTGATAATGTCACTTGGACGGATCGATCTAAATTCCTTTGTACAGTTTTTATTTATAACAAAGGCTATTAGAACCTGACAGCGACATGATTTACAAACTTCGTAAACGCCTTGGTCATGAAAACTTTCAATTTAAACGTCTATATATCGATGTGTTTGTTTAAAATGATTGTTTGGTGAATGGGTGTGCTCATTAAATGCTACATTTCCTGTTCGACTATTGCTCTACGTTTTGAATATCTGATGTGAAATAATACAAAAATAAAGTCTAGCGTATATTTAAATATGAATTCACAGGTTGCCCTTAATGGTTCATTCTCATGTTGCTCTGGCTTCTATTAAGTCAATGAGTACTTGCTTTGTGGCCAGATCGTGGACCCTATGATGACATCTACCTAAATCCTCAAAGGACTATAGTGTTTGGTGTTTATCCTAAATCTTACTGTATCTACCCTTAATGGTTTGTTCTCTAGTTGCTCTGGCTTCTGCCATTTTTTACTTTCTTTGTGTCTTTCTAGGCGTTTATTTTGTTTGTATTCATGTATACATGCTCATCTTTGTGTTAGATTGACTATTAATGCTGCCTCGTTTGATTATTTTAAAGAATATAACTTGGCGGGGATATCTTTATTCGCACTGTCCCGTTTTATTGGGATGACAATAGCGTAAGAGTGAGGTTTGGTGTACTCTAGGACCTGGTTTAAACCCCCATTGGCCATTTTAGCCACTGACCGTTCCAAGGCGGTAGCCCTATTGTCAACCCTTTATGTTTATGATGTCATATCTTGCCCTTTATATATCTTTGTAATTATGTATTTGTTTCTGTGCGTGTCTTTTGTTGACTGTGATCGTTGAATGCTACATTTCATGTTCAAATGTCCGATCTTTTTATATTTCTTTTTAAATCTACTTTTACTACTGAGGACCACATTTTAATATTTGGACCACGTCTTGGGCATTTATTTTTTAATATGATAACATTTTTATAATAACATATCAATCACAGTCCCAATCTGATTTAACCGTTAGGTGATTCAGCGATATGCACACACTATTCTAATCTACTGTCAATTATCAAAGATCCCATAATCCGCACAAAATTGAAGTTTTCAATCCGACTTCCTCAGTGTTGATCCTTATTAATGGTCCTAAATGTTAGATAAGACTACAGGTATGGGATCATGCGAGTGTCTAGTCATTTTGCGTCTAAGAGTTTCAAGCAAGTGTATCGTCATTGTGCGTCAACATGGCACGACTATTATTTAAATGTTGTGTTGTAGTATTCTTGACTATGGTAAGTCTGTTATATTGAAATCTCTTTATTATTTATACATGTATTATTAATTGGTTTATACATGTATTATTAATTGGTTTATAATAAAATGTTTATTCCATTCTTAGACTGCAAGCAACCTTTTAGACGTTTTAGATGTCTGTTTCATATTTCAAAGTTCGGATTAGTACTGTCTGCTGCAGAAGTCATAATAAAAAACTGAAACATCATGTGATACATCTAAACAAAGCAGGCGATCGCCTTGATCTTAACAAAAGTCCATGTGTGTTACATATGTACACTATTTCGAATAAAAATAATGAAAACGAGAAATACCACACTAATAACATAAACGATGCAATATATAAAGAATGCGTTCTACACTACCAATGTTGCCACACATAAGATTCTTATATGATTTTCATATGATACCTATAAAATGATACTTATATAAAAAGAGCAGTACAGGATTCTTATATAAACATAATAGATATCATATGGGAATCATATAAAATTTGAAAACAAAATTGTTCATGAGAATCCTAAGAAAATTTATGAGTTTTAAAAAATGAAGCTTTTATAAATTTATACTCATATGCACATTATTTGAAAATCCTATTACAAACATATCATATGAATAGTGTTAATGGAGAATCATATGTGGCTCCTTTTATATAAAATCATAAGAGCATTATACGATTCTCACTCATATGATAATGCAATGATAAATTCATTTTATATGGCAGAATTGCCTATGTAAAATATAAATTAAAAGCAAATTGTAGTTCTAGCTAGTTATAAAAAATGTTAATCGTAGAGAAGAAATAAACTTTCTAGTAAAAACATAGTCTAAGTAATCGTTCAAATCCTATAACCTGACAATACATCCAGGTTAGGGTCCGTAGTGGACGAGTTGAAGGGAATGTAGCGATACAGACAAACAAGCTCTATTATTGAGAGTTCTGAAAAAGTTGGAAAACGGTGACAGATTATCAAAATAGGATGATAAACAAAAACATATGACCATTTAAAGGTGGTTCTAAACAGATATGGGAGCCGCCATTTTGAGAACTATGGCATCATAGTTCCATATTAACATATATGGAATATTAATATTATACATATTATTTAAAACGAAAAAAATCGCTGCAAGTGAATGCAAAAATAATTACTGGTCATATAAAGCATTATCGCCATTAAGTATTACATGTTTTTCATACAGTTGCTGTCGTTCTTATCCCTATAAATCAGTAAATTTTCATATTTATAAATATTTTATATATGGTCATTTAGATCAGTGATATCATAGCTCTCAACATGGCGACTTCCATATCCGTTTCAACAGAAACTTCAAGTGATCATATTTTCTTTGTTTATCACTCGATTTTGATAATTCTTTCACCCGTATTCAAATATTTCAGAACTCTCAATAATAAAGATGTCTGGCTGTGTCGCTTTAAAGGGAGAGTTCTCCTTGGTAATTATTAAAACGTGTTTAAAGAACGTTGCAGACATAAGGCAAGGAACATGCAATACATTCTAACTTAATACTTTTAATATACTGAAAAAATAAGTTTAGCAAGTCGTTATGTACATTTAGCTTAAAGAAATTGAATGCTATATTATAATGCGAAGTATTATAAAGCATTTGCATGACATCGGGTGATATTCTCTTTCACTAACTAGTTGTGATCCAATGTAAGAATCAGAGTTATCTCCCATTTAGTTAAAACAGCGTATTTCATATTTAAAAATACCAATATGATAAAGAACATGGTTAAACGTCACTAAATAACAGTTTTGGGTTTCAAGTTATAAAAAACTCAAAATCAACGGATACTAACCTTGTAATTATAATGCAATAACGAACCAAAGTTTAAACAAATTGAAATTACCTCCCTTTACATTGAAATAAAAACGGAATTATAATATTTGCAAAGCAAGTAGATTAAAACATATTTTTTTTCTTTCACAGATATCGTATCAAACATAATGTCCTGCATATATCTGATAATTACGTTAATTATTTTGTTAATGACCTCTGCCACGAATAGCCTAGAATATGCACAAATGAATTTGCCAAGCAATTACTTTCTAAACTTGTTTTTATCAGTATACTTACACAGTTGTTTTTCTTTGCATTTTTCAATGAACATCGGGCAAGACATAATCTATAAAAGCACCTGGTATGCATTTAGTATAAGCCTTTTAGATTGTATTACACCGTGTAGTTAGAAGACATGATCATTCTCTCCGTTGTACACGTCTTACTATCCAACGACAAGAAACAATATCATTTCACCTTTCACCACAATTTCTATTGTATGTAGTTATGGGGTTAATTGCTAAAGTACAAAAGCAAAAGCTAATATATTTTATGTAGTTTGTACATGCGTGTATTGAATCTTTTTCGATCATAAAGGTATTGCGTGAGTGTCGGCGACGATGGTGGGCAACACCGTTGATGGTGTTCTAACGTTAGTGTAAAATGTATATACCAATAAATGCGTAATAAAATGCTGTTGGAAATTATTGTGGCGTATCTGCATATGAAAGAGTATGAGAGTGGACCTTTGGAAACGGCCGAACACGATAAATACGAAAAATTGCAGTCTCGGTTTGAATGAGAGTAGTGAAATATGCTTGCTACCGTTCAAGCCCCCTTATATTAAAATAAGTTGCATCTTTAGGATTTCTCCCCGCCCCCACCCGTCAACGACAACCCCCAACCACCCCGAAAAACAACATATTTACATTCAGTATTTAATTTCTTTATTGTTTCAGACTTTTCACACGGCTTCACAGGGCGCAACTACGGGTACAAGGTGGTATTGTAAGTAACAAGAACTATTTCTGCAAACATATGTTTAGCGTTTAGGCAAATTATGTCTTAAATAAATAACAACAACATCTAAAAGCTTTATAAGATATGTCGTTGTTCATATTGTTTAAATTTACGATAAATACTTGCAAATGACGACTCAATTTGTGAAGCATATTTACAAACATAATATGCATAGATTATATCGTTAGAATCATATAAAACAGTTGAGTGAAAAAGAGTTACACATAATGTTCATCTATTGTTTCGTTTTAATTTACATAAAACAGATGCAACGAAATTGAACGAAAATTCATATTTATCCGAGCACACTTTGCTGAATTGATTTTGTAAATTCAATTTAAGTGTTTAAATCAAGCTTTAAATATAACTTATTTATATATTTAGACTCCACACGAGGACCTACCTCGCCAGCAATACCATGTTCCAGCTGTCCAGCGTGTCCATCTGGCTACTATTCTGCGTAAGCCAAGCGTTTTTTTTCTTCTATTTATTGTACATCGATTGCGACTTATATTAATCTCTCTCGATGACTTCCTGGGTAGAACCATTATGATGCAATGTGGATTGATTACCTGGCTCACTCAAGTATAGATAAGATGGGCCACGGCAAGGATCGAACCCACGACCTTTCGATCTGAATTCCGACACTCTACCACCGGACCAATGGACCACGCACTCCACAGGTTAAGTGATTAACTTTGCTCTGATAGTTATGGTAATTTAAATGAGTTTATGGTAATAGCAACGTTAAAAGGTATTATATAACTTGATAATTACTTTTCCATACTAATATGGAGTTTAATAGTTTATTTAAGTCTCATCACAGTACACTATTATCTACAATACAACAAATCATAAAATACAACTGTGCCATTCTTTTTAGAATTACAAGAGACTATACAATATCAATATACATATGACTATTCACAATGTTAAAATATTGAGCATCTGAACCGACTGCCACAGCCGTGTCATAAGACTCACAAAAAGCCACAGCAGTAGGTCCAGTAGTCAATGAAAACACATATATCACTGTTTAAATTTATAAATTCATTTTCTAAAAAAATTGTTATCACACACCTTTATACATAGTAAAAATTGAGCGGCCGGTGCTAATCTTGACATGTTGTCTAAAAAGTACTTAAAATAGAAATATTAATATGTGGGTTAGAGAACCGCAACGGCTACTGAAACCTTAAAAAATAGTATAAAAAATCAGATAACAACCCAGATCAGATCTGGAGTGTACTGATTAGCACCGACTTCTCAACGTCGTTATAAAACCTTATTGCTTATCTAATAATGATTGCATTATTTACAGCATAAAATATGATGAAATTAACTTTAAAAAAAAAAAGAACGCTTACCAGCTTACTACAAGTAAAATAAATAATAATAGTAACACATAATTAAGAATATAAAACAGAGTTTCGCTTTTTGAGAATATTACAACAGGTTTTGGCACTCACGCGTATCATATCTTTATTGGAAAATAAAAATAACATTTTGTCTGTTTCGTTTACATCTATAAAATTTGGATATACAGACACTGCTTTATCAAATAAGAGTTTTCTAATATCACCATACATAGCACATTCTAAAACAGCATGCATCTCGTCCTCAACCTTGTGAATACAAAATGGACAAAAACGCTCATTTTCTGCAATAGTTTCATATCGGCCTGTTTCGATTCTCAACGGTGCCACACCACACCTAAACTTTGCAAATGCAGCTCTGTGCTGTAAAGGTAATATAAGTTTGCAATATGATTCATCTTCATACTCTGATTTAAATAGCCTGTATGTTCTTAACTTGTTTCTACCTACTCCACTTACTCCTGTTACTCTGTTTATACTATTCTTCCAATCTATTACATATAAATCCATTAGAGCCGTTGTAACAACTTCAATAAATTTTAACTTTGGAAAGGAAAAGTTTATATTCGTGTATGCATCTAAGCCAATTCTTTTAAACTTATCAACAACAGAGTGGAACCAATTTTTACAATTTCGGTTAGCTTTATAATAAGCCCAAACAAAAATACGTTTATTTATCCTTGTATTGTTAAGATTTACATTACGACTCCAATGGTTACACACCTTTTTCCATTGTCTAATACAAGGAGGTATCCAACCCATATCACCTGATAACGCGGCCACTGGAGTGTATTTGCCTACTCCTAAGTAAAACCTCATGGCTCTATGTTGTATAGCATTTATACAAGAGAATGATTTATTTCCCCATATAGAAGCTCCATATGAAATAACAGGCCAGACAAGAGAATCATACAGTTTTGTATAAACATCATAGGGCATACCACCCATACTTTTATATTTAGCTATAAGCAAACCTAAAGCTCTACTAGCACTTTGAGAAACGAGTTTAGCAGTAATGGAATAATCCAAATATTCAGTCAGAGTTAGACCAAGATAAACATATCGGTCAATGGTATCAACAATATTAGGTCCACACATAAAAATACATTTTGTTCTTTGGACAGAATTTGGCCTAAAGTGAACAACATTACTTTTATTATTATTTATAGACATTCTATTACTATCACACCAGTTATGAAGTTCATGTAACATAAATTGAAGATCGTGCTCACTATCGGCAATTAGGACAATATCATCAGCGTATAATAATATACACACCTTTTCACCGTCATCAAGTTCTATACCTTTCCCCAGTGATTTTATTTTTTAATGCCAAATCATTAATAAACAAGTTAAAAAGTATAGGAGACAGCGGACAGCCTTGCCTTAAACCAGCATTAACGTTGAACCAATCGGTTGAAAAACTGTTCACTCTTACACATGATGATACAGACGTATATAAAGACTTAACTGCTATCAACATTTTACTAGAAATGCCACTATTCTGAAGTCTCTTCCAAAGTCTTTCTCTGTTGACAAAATCATATGCTTTACGAAAATCTATAAAAGAACAAAATGTTGATAACTTAAGCTTTTTTCTAGTTTCTATAATATTTGTTAATGAGGCAATATGATCTACTGTGCTGCGATTTTTTCTAAAACCGTTTTGCTCATCGACAATTTTATTATCAACTTCAGACCATATAGAAAGTCTATTATTCAACACTGAACTATAAAGTTTATACATAGACGAAGCTAATGTTATTCCCTGTAAGATAGGGGGTCTCTTGGATCAGCGGAGCTTGTCTTCGGAATAGGATTAATAATACTTTACCCCAAATTGTAGGAAGTGTACCGGTTTCAAAGCAGACATTAAATAAGGCATGCAGAAACAATACAGATGTATCGTTTTTTAACACATCAATCGGTATTAAATCAACGCCAAAAGCTTTACCGCTCTTTGCATTATTTATAGCTTTCTTCACTTCTAATAATGAAATATTACTATCCAAAAAAACATTATTATTCCCATCGACATTTAACTCAAATACACCATTAACATCCGAGTTCAAGTTTAAAAGCTGAACTGAATGGATGTAAGAATATATATTTCGGCGAGTGGTATATAAATACATAAACCAACAAACTATTTATTTATCGCACGCGCTTTGTTGGAGTTTCGAGATTGGTAAGTTCATGCTCACCAGCTTATCGCAAGAACGTACATTTAAGCGACTGATTTAACATAAGATCCCATTTTTGTTGTAAATATAAAGTTTGTTAATAGTATATGTTATGGACTTAATATGATTGGTTATTTATGACTGTGTATCGTTTGGACAAATATTGCAATTGCCTTTGTAGGCTTTACCTGTTTCAAGATATGTACTTGGATTGCACAGTTTCGAGAATTGTGACCATAGTTACCTCTTCGAACATGCTACTTTTAATACGAGTACAGTGTTTGTTTGTATGGTGTTTTAAGTCATTTTCAACACATGTAAGGTTATATATGTGATGGAGGCAGACTACTCACTTTTCCTGCGTAGACCAGTACTGTACACCTCACACCATCCATAAGAGTCGAAAATTCCTCACTTACAAGTCAAGCTCCCAGTGGGGTTCGAACCCGCAGCGGTGAGAGGCGAGAACCTTTACAACGCAACGTCGTTAACCCATCGGCCACGGAGACGATGAGTACAGTGTTAATTTTGTTTTATGAAGTATCTCAGTCTTCTCTTTTACAATTTAAATGCGGCATAATCAAAGATGTATTACGTTAAGCTACAATCTGGACATACCTCTTTAAATAATCGCAGCTACAAAATGAACAATTTGTTTATAGAAACGTCAACAACGGCTATGGTTGTCCAAGATGTTTGTGTGAGTGGTCCGGCCAGTCGGGCACAACAGCGTATTATCCAGACACAACCATAGGTGACATTTTACAAATATAATACAAAACAATGCTTGTATTTATTGTCCTTGTATGGTTCTGAATTCTCAGACTTTACTTTCAAATATAAATATTTCCATAATTTTTTTGTTTAAAGTTTTTGTTTTGATGGCTACTTTCCGTGAATGATACCCTTCCTGTTTGATTTTGCATCTACTGGTTTTAATTACGCTAGTATTATATAAAGACTCTGTGTTTTCAAACTTTAATCGATCAAAACAAATACGTCCACAAAAATAATTATTGCGGATGTCTAGCAAACACAGTATACAATAGTAATGCATGTTTCTGATGCAATATTGGCAAAAATTACAGTATGGTTAAAGATGGCTTTATGAAAACGTAGGTGGTCAGCATATAGACGTTGTAGATGTTACTGCGTTTCAAAGACATTGTTAATTAGTTTACCAGTTTTAATTCAGGAAATATAGTTAAAGGGTTAATATGTTAATGAGTGATTCTTATGTTATATGCATGAAAATAGTTCATAATTCCACCCTGGCTATGATACATTTTTAGTTATTTTTAAAATTCTCTTTATTTTTTCTTGCAGATTTTTCACAGAACCTTCTGATGAAGATCCTCCTTAACTTGGGTCACAACGCCGACGCGGTGAATAGGATGGCCTCAAGTCTGGACGAGGAAGCACAGATCGCCGGGGACGTGGCTAAATATGGATAGATGAAAATATATTCACACTTATTATGATTACTGTGAATATTGTAATGAGATATGGAGTATAGCCTTATATATCAGAATGTTACGTAAACAAACTGTAAACAAACTGATATTTCTTAGAATCTGTCACAAATTAATAAATTACTTTAGGAATGCGATGTGCAGATGATTTGACAGTATTTTTACAAAACCTTCCATGTAACAAATAAAGTTTAATTTCTGCCGCCATCTTTCGTTTTTATCTTTAATTACATGTTTCGTAAGATAACTTCGTACAAAGTAGGTAACTTCAATAATGTAAAAATAAGTATAAACGTCAAACAGGAAATGCAGCTTTCACGGAACACAGTAACCCAAAAACACGCAAAAGGACAAACATGACAGGCAATGTTAATAAGAATGAAGGCATATGACGTCACAAACACAAAACAAGGTTAACAATAGGGCTACCGCCTTGGAACGGTCAGTGGCAAAAAGGCCGCTGAGGGTTTAAACCAGGTTCTAGGGTGCACCAAATCTCACAATTACCCTACTGTCATCCCCCAAAAAGGAATAGTGTAAATAATGAAATCCCCGCCATGAACTATTCTCTAACCAACAAGGCAGCATTAATAGGCAATATAAGTAAAACACAAATATGCTCGTGTATATATAAATACAAAAAAAAAAAATATCCTAGAAA
This sequence comes from Cyrtodaria siliqua, assembly GCA_037043455.1. Classification (NCBI taxonomy): domain Eukaryota; kingdom Metazoa; phylum Mollusca; class Bivalvia; order Adapedonta; family Hiatellidae; genus Cyrtodaria; species Cyrtodaria siliqua. The sequence goes on along the minus strand of JAWPHD010009816.1, from coordinate 28,814 downwards.
GCCACAAAGAATGTACTCAATGACTTGGCAGAAGCCAGAGCAACAAGAGAATACACCATTGAGGACACGACAAACCCTGTTGTGGGCGACTTTTGTAATATTTAAAAGTGACGTTTATCACAATGTTGGCGTTTTACTGTCTTTAAAATTGCAAACAACACTACTAATATTATCTTAGACGTTTATCCACAAACTGGAAAACGCAGATCATCGGTAAGAAGGAAATAGTAGGCGGTTTCCATAACAAAAGTAAATATTAATGCCGAACAGTAAATGTAGTATTCAAGGACCAAAGTCAACCTAAATCACGCATAGAAAAAAAACACAATAATTACAAAGATGAATAAAAGAGAAGATATCACATCCCAAACATACAAGGGTTGACAATAGGTCTACCACCTTGGACCGTTAAGTGGGAAAAATGCCCGCTGGGGGGTTTAAACCAGGTTCTAGGGTACACCTAATCTCACTCTTACCCTATTGTCATCTCAGTAAATCAGGAGAGTGTAAATAAAGATATCACCGCCAGGCTATATTCTCTAACGAACAAGGCAGCATTAATAGGCAATACAAGTATAAGATATAGATGATCATGAATATATGAATATAAAATATAAAATGATAAAAATCCACAAAGCAAGTACTCAATAATTTGGAGGCCAGAGCAACACAGGAACTAACCATTAAGGGTACGACAAGATACGCTTTAAGACAAGCATCAGACGCTACTGTCCTTTAAGGATATTAGTAGACGTCATTATAAGTAATAGATAGAGTATTGTCTCACTGAGTTGGTTAATTTAAACATCGAGATGAAACCATACTCTATTTGATTTGTAGCATGTCCATTTCAGCTCCCTGCCATACTCTAGCCTCCAATAACTGGTAGTTGTAGTACACCGTTTATTCTGACAGGTGTTATTTTCAATTAAACGATTTACACCAGCATTTGTTGTGATCTCCGCCATTTTGTTATGTGTATTGGACGTATGAGACACCCATGGTGAAATGTTCACCTCGCGAGATGTTGACTACTGTCTACGGTGTGTTTACCAATCAAACCCCGAAACATGTATTTGCAGTATGACAATGTGCTGATTCAATTCCTGGTGCGCGGGGTTTGAAGATCATAAATGGTCAAATAAATTCTCACAACTTACATTTTACACATATCTCTCAACATCAAGCGAAGGAAATATGTAGCTTCATCCTGTGTTTTAATAATTTAAATATGTTGTTGGAACGTAGCAGTGCTTTGAAGGGACATACGTCAATCTTGAAGATTTTATCAGGCTTTACAATAAACGTCTCGATTGATTTATCCGGTATCATTTTGACTTAAACCGGTTGTCATATAATTATTATAATATTAAATACACATTTGAGATTTTATTTGTTCGTCTTAATCTACAAAAGGTTTAAACATATTATTGGTGCAATATTATCAACAGTTAATAATAACCCAAAGCAATTTCATTACTTCTATTCTTATAATTAAGATTAATGATTGAACAAATGCAAGTTCGATTGTTATATATACCTTTAATGTAGAAAATCTAACGGGACGCCGTGTGTTTTAAAAAAATCAAGATTTTTGTTTTTAAATAAAAAAATCAATTGCATTTGGCGTTTATAATAACGAATTAAACGTTTGTTTATCTCAGGCGTTAAAACGCAAAACACACCCATGCTTAGAAAGATATTTTGAAGAAATGGACGACCAATCATATATGGCTTATCACTATATACGGTCTAATGAACCAGTAACAAGAGCCTTCATGAAATATCAAATAACCTAGCGATCATTCTAAATAAGCAAATGATTTTAAATACAAAAATGGTCTTATATACAAAAACAGTAGCATTAACAGAACATAGTCAGTTAAATCACACACTCAAAACAAACAACAACCACAAGGACAAATAGACGCAAAGCATGTGACACCACAAACATAAAAGGGTTCACAATATTTATCTTGGAATGGTCAGTGACAAAGGGCCGCTGGGGGTGGGGGGAGGGTGTAACCAGTTTATAGGGTGCATCAAACCTCACTCCTACGTATACCCAAAATTGTCATTCTAATTAAAACGGGACAATGTAAATAAATGCAAGAGTTGTTAAACTTATAAGTAACACTTTTATTGTGTAACTCCTTTAAATATCTTGACATTCTCGGTTCATTTTAATGTCAAGCTTAAAGATTCCTTCGATATAAAACATTATGACATGAACAAGTTGCTTCTTTCATTACTTCTCATGAACAGACTCAATAAAACCGAGTCTGCTGCTTTATTCTCTTAATTGTGTTTGTTGCTGTCAAAGGATCACCTTTATCAGTATTTATTAACATGCACACTAGCGTTCGTTTAGTGCAGTGTGGCGGCTGTAAAAAGTCTCCCCGTGCTACGAATCAGTAGTGTTATTTTTTACTGGTCCTTTGGGACCAATGAGCCCGATATAGGTGGCTTTGAAGTAGAATACCGCTTAAGCCAGTGCTAGGGGGCGTGAGAAGTGTTGCTTCTTTCATTACTTCTCATGAACAGACTCAATAAAACCGAGTCTGCTGCTTTATTCTCTTAATTGTGTTTGTTGCTCTCAAAGGATCACCTTTATCAGTATTTATTAACATGCACACTAGCGTTCGTTTAGTGCAGTGTGGCGGCTGTAAAAAGTCTCCCCGTGCTACGAATCAGTAGTGTTATTTTTTACTGGTCCTTTGGGACCAATGAGCCCGATATAGGTGGCTTTGAAGTAGAATACCGCTTAAGCCAGTGCTAGGGGGCGTGAGAAGTGTTGCTTCTTTCATTACTTCTCATGAACAGACTCAATAAAACCGAGTCTGCTGCTTTATTCTCTTAATTGTGTTTGTTGCTCTCAAAGGATCACCTTTATCAGTATTTATTAACATGCACACTAGCGTTCGTTTAGTGCAGTGTGGCGGCTGTAAAAAGTCTCCCCGTGCTACGAATCAGTAGTGTTATTTTTTACTGGTCCTTTGGGACCAATGAGCCCGATGTAGGTGGCTTTGAAGTAGAATACCGCTTACGCCAGTGCTAGGGGGCGTGAGTAGTGTTGCTTCTTTCATTACTTCTCTTGAACAGACTCAATAAAACCGAGTCTGCTGCTTTATTCTCTTAATTGTGTTTGTTGCTCTCAAAGGATCACCTTTATCAGTATTTATTTTATGTGTATTTTAATTTGCTGCATCCGTATTTTTGAAAAAGGGTAGAGAATGACGTTTTGAAGCAAACATCTTCAATTAAAAAAAAACTGCAAAATAAATTTAAAACAAAACTGGTTTTAAATTGTCGTTTAATTTATAGTACTCTGCTAATCCCATAATGAACGTAAACGAGTGGAATATAATTTTGTTTGCTCTTTGTCACTTTAACTTGAACTGAGACTCTGAAAATAATTACATTTATGAAAACATCTAGTTCGAAACATCAGCTGCCAGGCATTGTTATGATTTCCTCCTCTAAAAAAGGGAAGTTTCATTACTTTCTTCAAAGAAAATATGTATAACTTAAGATTTAGGGCGAAACACATTTGTAAATAATGATGAAAAATATATATATTTTGACCAACGCCCTATTTATTTGGTATGTGATAATACAGCAACAATAGCTATTCATCTTTTTGTCTTATAAAATAAGAATAAAATGGTTATTTTATAAAATCGTCGGTAAAATACGATCAAACTGTCCTATAATCTATCAATTTCTTAATATTGCGATACAATTCGATGGAAATCTTTTAACTTTTAATTCAACATTCATGTTTGTGTCTTAAAATAAAACATGCTAAAGATCATATCTAAATTGCAAACACAGTTTTAAATAATTAGGAAATGAATTTGGTGAAAGTATTTGGTTTAAGGTAAAACTCTGCGGCAATATAAACATATAGGTTTAAAATTGGAAATTACTATACTAATTCAAAATGTAATTTAAAGCGAAACGTGTGAAATTTGAAATAAGTTTTAAAAACATACGTTCTAAATGACAGTTTCACATAATTAAATAAATCATTTTTATGATAATCACTTCCGCAGAAAACTAAAATCTTAAACAAAGTGTAACGTTATAAGTTGAATGCCTCTTGTATATCCTCAAATAAACTTGGCAGGATTAATAGGCATTACAACACAAAAGATATTCAATCAAAAGCATACATGTACTCTGAATAAAGAAAAAAGCACAGAAAGCCACAAAGCAAGTATTCAATCACTTGTCAGAACCAGAGCGACACTAGAATAAAGCGTTAGGGCACGACGACAAACGATTGAAGAAAACACTCGACAATCTGTCAATCAAAATCATAGTCATAACCTCTTTTGATAAACCTGCTGATACAGATTGTATTATGCATTTTACGAAGCGTGTGATAAAATAGTGACATTTTAGGTAGTATGTCAATGCATATATAGGCATGCATATTCCTACTATGACCTTACTATCAATTAACATGGATGGACTATAACGATTTTCATAACCACTCTGAATAACTGCGTGTGTAAACATGTTATTATGAATGATGGACATTATTGATTCAACCTTTATACCGTTTTCACTTCAAAATAAAGCATTTTTAGATAAAATGACATTTAATTTCCATATCAGCTCTTGGATAATACATCGTGGTGGTCAACATATTATGATATTCAAGCCGTGCGAATATCTTGTCAACTGTCATATATGGGATTCGGATTTGAGGATCTTCGAGATTATATATAAATGCAAGCAGATCACTTTTTTACATGCGTTGAAGAGTAGTATTTAAACAAGTTAATAAACAACCTGACTGATTGGTACAGAATGTTAGATGAGTGACTGTGTATTATTAAAGTCAAAACTGGTAAACTACACAGTCACGAATGCAATTTCATTACATTGCTATGTGTGAAATATCATGTTTTATCAGTGAAGACTGTTAATAATCACGCATTATAGTAATTAACACCGGAAAAAGACCTGGCTATGAACTTTTTTTTTTTTTTTAGCGAATGTCCATTTTGTTGTTGCTTTTTGCACTTCTCGCCATATTCAGCAAATATCTAATCCGACATATTATTATTGTTTTATCATTACTATTTGCATTCAAAAGCTTAAATAAAAACTTGTTCGCGTCTTAAATTAGCATTTTATGACAAAACAAGAAACATGGAAATTCCACGAAAACCATGGTTTCTATAAGCTACTTACACAGTTTGTTCTAATATTTCTATAAGCTACTTACACAGTTTGTTCTAATATTTCTTTCCACATAACCTACCTACACATCTAGTGTCGCTTTAGTATCTCTTAGACTCTCCTAATTAAAGTTAGTTTTTCCCGGCGCCATTTTTCTATTCTTAGTAACATCGACTTTGAATAAGAGAAATCAGATGCAACCTAAGCTTTCCTTTTATACAAGCTACCTACACAGCAAGTTTAGATCCAGTATCTCACTCCTAACTTAAGTAATTGAGTGGAAACAATTTTTCTGATTTTGGTAACAGTGATCTTGACCTTGACCCAAGCGACGTTAAATGAAGTCCCAAGCTTCCGTTCTATATACGTTATATACACACCAGGCGTACGTTTTGTTTCAATATTTCATTCGTAAATAAAATTATAGCCGGAAGCCATTTTATTATTTTTAGTAACAACTATCTTGACCCTGAACCCAGTGACCTCAAATAAAATCCCATGCTTCCTTTCCGTACAGTTTCTTTCCAATATCTCATTCGTTATTTAAGCTATTGCCTGAAATCATTGTTTTAATTGTAGTAGGTGACCTTAACATGCAATCCTTAGTCTCCTTTCCACACAAGCTACCCACACAGTAAGTTTTGATCCAATATCGCATTCTTAAATAAAGTGAAACTAAAGTGATTGAGCGGAAACCATTATTCTATTTTAGTAACAGTGACCTTGACATTGACCCCAATGAACTCAAATGCAAGGCCACGCTTTTTTTTATTTTAGCTTCTTACATACCAAATTTCGATTCAATATATCATTACTAACTAAACATACGGAGCGGAAACCATTTTAATTCGGAACAGCACCCTTGACCTTGACCGCAGTGACCTTACTTGCAATATCGATCTTCCATATCCATATAAGCTACCTGTACAGCACGTTTTGTTCCATTATCTTATTCCTAACTAACGTTATTGTGCGGAAACCATTTTTATATGTTTAGTAACAACAACATTGTTCTTGACTCCAATAACATCAAGTGCAATTCCCAGCTAACTTTCCGAACAATCTACTAACACCAATTTTCGGTCCAATGTCTCATTCCTAACTAAATGTATTGAGTGGAAATCATTTTGTCTAGTGACCTTGATCCTAGTAGTGACGTCAGATGCAATCCCAAGCTTCCTTATGTATAAGCTATCTACGCAGCAAGTTTCGTTCCAATTTATATTTCCTAACTAACATTATTGATCGGAAAACAATAAACAATAGTGCACATTTAGCTCAGATCAGTGGGAACATACAGTACGAGTAACTAACACAAAACTTAAAGTCGTCGTCATCGTTATCGTACTGGCCATAATACAATATTATTATCGATAGTGTCGTCTTGATATTCTTAATAAACTAATGTTGTCAAACATTCATTTAATAGTTAAAATAATGCTATTTGTCCTGATAGCTAATAAGTATTTCAGGGCAATGTGTCAATGTTATACTATTTTAAAGAGAATGTTCGCAGATATTCAAACAACCTGCGTTATTGATAGTTCTGAACAACTTGGAATGGGGGTAAATCAATTATTGAATGATAAAGAAAGAATATATGACCTTTAGCATGTTGTTCTAAAATGTATATGGAAGCCACCTTTTGTGAACTATTACGTCATAGCTCTAAACTTCCATATATGGCCTAGTGATAAATATCATGTAGACCGAAGAAATACTTTGCAAATTATTACAACATCGTTCACTGATCAAACACTTTAGCATACTTATTGTTTTATATAATTGATGTGATTTTCCTCGTCGTAAATATTCCATTTATGGTATCACTAAAACACCGATGTCATAGTTCTCAAATGGCCACTTTCATATCTGAGAATCAAGTTACATTCAAATGATAATATCATCTTTGTTTAGCATGTTTAGTATACAATTTTGACTACTTATGTCACTATTTTTCAAGTTGTTTAGAACTCGCAATAATAAATATTGTGCCTCACATTCACTTTAACTGATTGTTTGCAACACGAGTTAAATGACGTAAATGAGTATAAAAATGTCGAAGAGGAATTGTAGCATTCACAGAACACAGTCAGTCACATTACGAAAAAGCAATACAGACAACATAAAGCAAATACGTGAACAGTTGCGTTTTTATATTCTTCCTTACCAATGTGGTTTTGATATTGTTAATTATCCCATTCAGATATGGATGTTCCCCGAGAAACTTCTTATGGGGTCTATGTGTCTCAACTTATTCGTTTTTCTAGAGCTTGTACTCGAGTTGATGATTTTAATATTCGTAATCTTTGTACAACTAAAACGCTACTCAATCAGGGCTACCTTTACCATAAACTTCGTAAAACCTTTGCACAATTTTATTATCGTAACCCTGATCTTCTTTCCAAATATAAAAGTAATTTAAGAACTCTTCTCCGACATGGAATATCACAACATGACTTCTATGGTGACGTGATTTACAAACTTCGTAAGATCCTTGGTCATGATCACTTTCATTCAATCTTTGTTAAACTTGTTAACAGGTTTATCAAAAGAGGTTATGACATTTTGCTGTATGCTTGGTGGTGGACCCATTTACAGTTCGCCACTATGCTTTCCTCTTTAATTGTGCGATGACCGGACAGGCTGTGGACCCTATGGTGACGTCTACATAAGCCCAAAAGGACGGTGACGTTTGATGGTTGTCTGTTATCTTGTCTTGTCGTGCCGTCAATGGTTTATTCTATTGTTGCTCTGGATTCCGCCAAGTCATTGAGTACCTTCTTTGTGGCTTTCTAGGCTATCGTTTTTTTTGTTTTTATATATACACGAGCATCTTTGTGTTTTACTTATACTGCCTATTAATGCTGCCTTGTTGGTTAGAGAATAATTCATGGCGGGGATTGCTTTATTTACACTGTTCCGTTTTTTTAGGATGACAGTAGGGTAAGTATGAGGTTTGGTGCGCCCTATAACCTGGTAAAAAGCCCCAGCGGTCTTTTGGCCACTGACCGTTCCAAGGCGGTAGCCCTATTGTCAACCCTTTTTATGTTTGTGAGGTCATAGTATGCCTTTATTCTTTATTAACATTGCCATTCATGTTTGCCTTTTTTGCGTGTTTTTGGGTTTACTGTGTTCTCTGCAATTCCTGTTCGACTTGTATACTTAGTTTTATCGGTGAATAGTTTCATCAAAACATGACTACTTACATTGTGCAAAGCTGTATTCATAATAGTCTCGAAAAATACAACATACTGAGCCGTAAAATATAATTTCATTCATTTTTTAACACGCTATAACTCTAGTGTTATATATATAGTGTTATATATATTTAGAATGAATGAATGAATGGTGTTTTACGGCACGAAGACACATCAATTGGTCATATTGTGCGCAAAAATTAATAAAAAATGAAGAAATGAAGTAAAAATTAATGTAAATATATAAAGATAAAACCATTAAAAAATAAGGGATGATAAGGTGTACTATAAACTATGTATGTAAATCAACAAATGCCCGTCAACGGGTATATAAACAAGTAAATATATATAAGAACATATTATAATGATTGATATAGTCTGATCTCTTTTAGGAAATCTAAAACAAGACTAAAATCTACAGTATCAAATAACTCTTTCATAGTATTAACATTGTAGTACTTTTGACGCATAGGATCAAAGTGTACACATTCCAACAAGATGTGTTTGGCCGTTAACGGTGCAAAGCAGGGTATACTTTCTGGTAATTGCTCACCTTGTAATAAATATGAATGAGTATAACGTGTATGCCCTATCCTGCACCGGGCTAGGACAACTTCCTTTCGATGAATGGGTCTATTAGAAGAACGCCATTCTCCGAGTAACGGTTTAATTGAATGGAGTTTATTGTTAACTGACAAATCCCAAGCGGTTTACCAAGAGTTACAAATATATGTGTTAATACAACTTTTAAAATCAGTATAAGGTAATTTGGTATTAGATATATGTAAATCTAATGCTGCCTTAATGCTGCCTTAGCAGCACTATCAGCTCTATCATTACAACGTATTCCTACATGGCTTGGAAGCCAGCAGAAAATAATAAGATTATCAATTATAAGATAATTGTACTTTTCTAAAAGTTGAAGCACAACTGGGTTATCATGTTTCATATTACCCAGTGCTTGAAGAGATGAAAGGGAATCAGAAAAGATTACAAAATGGTCATCATCAGATTCCTGAATATAATTTAAGGCAAGTTCAATTGCCTTCAGTTCAGCTGAAAAGATAGAGGCCTTGTATGGCAGGCGGCTCTTTATGCTGTGTTTGTGAACAACAGCTGCTGCAGCTACCTTATCTCCATCTTTAGAGCCATCTGTGTATATATGTTGAAAGTTACTGTATTTCGATTTAATTTCATTAAATTTGCTTTAAAAGACAGTAGGGTCTGTACTGGATTTGTTATTATTACAAAGATCAAAAATAATTGTTGGTGTTTCCAAAGTCCACGGTGGAATTTGTGGTACTTTGTACTTGGCAATCAAATTAAGGTCGATTTCAGTGTCTCTTAATTTTGGTTTAATACGAAGACCAAATGGTCGAATGGCCTTCGGTTTTCGATCAAAAAGAGGTTCACAACTAGGATTAAAAACATTATCGAAAGTTGGGTTTAAAGGGTTAGACTTTAATTTAATGGCGTATTGAAGAGTTAATTTGTCCCGTCTATGAGACAGTGATGGTTCATTAGCTTCAACATATAGACTTTCGGCTGGTGATGTACGAAAGGCACCTAAGGCGAGTCGTAATCCTTGATTATGTATAGGGTCGAGCATCTGCAAGTACGACTTGCGAGTCGATCCATATACTATCGAGCCGTAGTCCAGCTTGGATCTGATAAGAGATCTGTAAAGTCGTTTAAGGTGTGGTATAAACGTTAATTTACGGTCGATAATAAGACCAAGGTATTTTGTCTCATCCACTACTGGTATTGGTGACCCATCCAGTGTTAGATGAGGGTCTTCATGATGTTCACGAAGTTGACAAAAGTGCATACAATTAGTTTTAGATTTAGAAAATTTAAAACCATTTTCATCAGACCAGGTCTGAAGTTTATTGAGACATTGTTGTAATTGTCTCTCGATATTATTCATGTTTTTTGCACGATAACATATAACAAAGTCGTCAACATATAGCGAACAATCCACACCTGGATTGATGCATTTTACTATACTGTTAATCTTTATATTAAAAAGTGTGACAGAGAGTATGCTGCCCTGTGGAACACCCATCTCCTGTTCATGAATATCAGAGAGGGTTGAACCCATTCGGTTACGAAATTGTCTATCATCTAAGAATTTCTCTATAAAAATGGGTAATCGGCCTCTAAGACCAAGGTCATGAAGATCATTCATAATGCCATACTTCCATGCAGTATCATAAGCTTTCTCCAAGTAAAAAAATACAGCGACTAGATGTTCTTTGTTTATGAAAGCTTCCCTTATAAATGATTCAAAATTAATGAGATTGTCTGTTGTGCCTCGTTGGCGCCGGAATCCACTTTGATACTTTGTTATCAGCTTGTTGGATTCCAGGGACCAAACGAGTCTCTCATTCATCATTAGTTCCATGGTTTTACATATACAACTCGTTAAAGCAATAGGGCGATAATTTATTGGGTCCGTATGATCCTTTCCAGGTTTGGGGACTGGAATAACGATTGCTTCCCGCCAAGAATCGGGGAAGATTCCCGTCACCCAAACCTTATTAAATATATCAAGAAGGGTAGAGAGACAGGATTCAGGTAAATGTTTTAGTAATTGATAATGGATATCATCAGGACCAGCTGATGTATCATGAGCCTTTTTAAGGGACTCTCGAAGTTCTTTGAGAGTGAATAGTTTATTGAATTTCTCCAAGTTTTTTTACTTGAAGTTCAGCTTCTTCTGTTCTTTTAGTTTCTTATTTTTCAGAAAATTTGGTTGACAATTTTCAGAAGAAGATTTTTTTGAAAAAGTTTCTGCCAAAGTGTTTGTAATATCTTTGACAGATGTTATATCTCCATTATCTGTTTTAAGATGATTTACAGAACTAGAATTACCTTTACCACTTATTTTCCGGACCATGACCCATGTCTTCTTAAGAGATGAGCGAGAATTCAGCCTAAACACGTAAGATCTCCAGGATTTCCTCTTGCTATCCTTAATAGTACGACGGGCTTTCACACGAAAATCTCTAAAATTATCTAAATTTGTTTGAGTTGGCCGCAACTTAAAATTATTTAATGCAGCTTTACGATCGCTGACTGCCTTTTTGCAGTCATCGTCGAGTTAAGATACTAGATGCTGACAACTCCAATGAGTAAGTACTGCGTCGATTACTATCCACCAAATTGTTTCGTGTTACCTTTTCACGATATTCAGATTTAATTATGAGGAACGAGTTAGTATCTCAGAACCATGTTGGAACCTTCTTCCCGTTTTAATACGATAAGAACATAGCTTTGATGACACGTTAATCAAAGGCCCAATCTGTATTTATCCATACTAAGCAAACACTATGTTAATCTACTGTCAATTACCAAATATCACATCAAACAGATGTTCAATCCCACTTCATCAGTGTTGATCCTTATACATGTACCTGTCATTTATATAAGTACTACAAGTAAGGGCTCGATGCCAGTGTATCGTCATTTCGCTTCAACATGGCACGACTATTACTTAAAGGCTGTATTGTAGGCTTGTTGACTGTGGTAAGTATTTTCACTTACTGTCATTCATTTATATTGACTTCTCATTTTATTTTATCTATTAATACTTTCTAATTGTACAGAGCAAACGTATGTAATACGTATCACTTTTATCTTAAACTTTACCGGCTTTCCGTATTCTCCGAAATATAACTATTATTTAATAAACCGTGATTAACGTCATGTATTTAGTTTTGAATTAATCGTTAAAAAAAAATTTCGGAATAAATCTTGCGTTTTCGTTATGATATTGAAATAGGTATAAAAGTCGAACATAAAACATTTAGTGCACGACAAGACACTACTGAAAACAAACATTAAACATTGATTCCGTTAGACGTTATCATAGGTACCACGGGTCAGTGGCGAATTGTAAATGGGTCAATACTTAATTTGCAGTGCGTTGTAAAATGATACTGTAGTAGTCTCTATTTATAATCTGACAAGTTTAGTTTTGTATGAATGTGATCATGACAAAGAATCTTTCGAAGTTTGTAAATCACGTCACCAGAGATGTCAGATTGTTCTTTTGGCAGAATAGTTCTATATTTTAAAAATAGATCAGGGTTTCGATAACATATTTTGCAAATGCTTTAAGAAGTGTATGGTAATGGTAGCTTTAATGGCGAAGTCAGAATACTTGGTCCCGCCTTAATTCCATTAAGCGATGGGAAAGCTTATATTAGCAGGATTTTTATAACGGATATTTCGACAATAAAACATGTTTAAAAAACATTTGTTACTGAAAAAATGCGATAACCTGTTTAAAATTACCTATTAAATGTTTCAATTTTACAATATGCAAAGATTTAGGCCGAAATTAGGGTTTTATTTCATACCCCAGCCAACCCCGTTTTCGGTTCATGGAGAAGGAGTTTGATGGGGTATGAAAGTTAATACTCGGACCACGTAATGAGCAATAAGGAAACGAACTTTGTTTTTCTGATGTAAACATTCACCATGTTTTTCAACAAATGCTTGCTTTTTCTCATTCTTCTTATATTTGTCGTTACAACGTCGACATTGCTTTCTCCCGATATTTAAAAACATATGCCATACCAATAATACTAAATGTGAGGAAAGGTTATTATCAAAATCAAATGTTCCGTACGCGTCTACAATGAAAATGTAAAATTTCAAAATAACGATTATCATCCAGTTCAGGAGGAAAATATAAAAAAACAAAATGAAACAAGAGCCTATTGAACAAAGAAAATACTGAATGTTTACATCAGTATAGCGAAGTTTGTTGTGAACTTCGTTTAATTATTTCAGACTTCTATTAAACATAACAAAACCACACTTTTGGTGTTAGACATGGGGGATTACATTTTGTTTTAGATATAACTTCTTCTCAGAGGCTTTTTAGAAGAGTTTTAATGATTCAGTTCTGGAGGCAAGTCCTTGAATACTTATTCAAGAGTTTGTTGCCCTCTCAATCTATCGTTTTGCAATGATCATCGGCCAAAACACAGAAGGATGCATGAATGCTTGTGGTTTGCATTCAGCTTTTAGATTTAGTTTTACATAGTTATATTGGAGAATCTTCAAACAAATCGTCTTTACAAGAGGGAGAGGTTTAATATTTTGTTTTTACCATAAGCTTATGGTGCTCCGCCAAGTTTTTTTTTCAAAATGTGACTCTGTGGTTAAATTTGGCCCCGCCTGTGGGGGTCATGTTTTTAACATAGACTTATATAGGGAAAATCGTCTGCTCTGAAACCACAAGATATGAAGCTTTCATATATTGCACGCAGCATAAGCTTATGGTCATCTCCAAAGTTTGTTCAAATGATGACGCTGGGGTCAAATTTGGAACCGTTCCTGGGATCGCAGTTTTACATAAAGTTATAATAAAGGAACATCTTTAAACAAAAATCTTCTCTGAAACTACTTAAGCTAGAGGTCTAATATTTGGCAAGAAGATGTTCTCCTCTAAAATCCCAGATATACACTTACTGACCATGAACAAACGGATTGAACTATCCAACAGCATCCGTCGGGGACATATTCCCTGGGTCAACTGTTTTGAAAACGTACAGATCACCACCATACAAGCATATATACACTTACTGGGCATGAACAGACAGATAAAGTCATCTAACCAGCAACGGCCCAGTGGTCCGTCCCCACCCCCTGGGGCATAACCTGGAAACCCCTGGGTCATCACTTGTAAACTGTTGAGATCCAGCCTAGAACCACACATACTCTTATTGGACATGAACAGATTGATATAACCATCCAATCAGCATGAATGAATGAATGAATAGTGTATTACCGCACATCGACACATACATAGATCTTAATATGTGCTCGAACAATTATGAAAATGAAAATTGTCGGCGAATGGCTCTTATAGAAGGACGCAACTCACCGAGGCCAGGTTAAATGAATGCAGTTATATTGTTTCACGGACAAATATTAAGAGGTTTGCCATGAGTTTTGTTTTCGTTCAAAAAGAGGTTCTTAACAAGGATTAAAAACAGTATTAAAAGTTGAGTTTCATGGGTTAGACTGACATATTGAAGTGCTAATTTGTATCGCCTATGATACAGAGATGGTTCATTAGCTTCAGCGTATAGACTTTCGACTGGTGATTTACGAAAGACACATAAGGCGAGGCGTAATCCCTTATCATGTATAGGATCGAGCATCAGCAAGTAAGACTTGTGAGCCGATCCATATATTGTAGTCCAGCCGTAGAGCCGTAGACCAGCTTGGATCTGATACGAGATATATCCAGATGTTAGAAGTTTTTTCGATCAGTTTCCCGATTAGAGTAAATTAAGAGCTGGTTCAATGTTCTACTGAAACAGACATGGAAGTCGTAATTTTGAGAACTAAGACGTCATAATAGATTGAATATGATTATTTTTGATTGAAAGAGATCAGAGAAACTGTATGGAAAAAAGTATACTCTTAAGTGCAATAATGCATTACATATTGAGTTAAAGATTTTGCACACATTTGCGACGAGTTTCTTTGCTTTAAATGATGTTCAACTATGACGTCATAGTTCTCAAAATGGCAGCTTCCATATGCATTTCAGAACAGCCTTCAAATAATCATATCCGCGTTGTTTATCATCCAATTTCGATACTGCTTTCACCCTTGTACAAGTTTTGCCAGAACTCGCAATAATAATGATGACAACTTTCCTTTTAAATTTGCTCCGTGTCAAATGGCAACTCTTTTTAGCTATCGTATGCTGTTAAGCACTTGTGTTCTATATATAAATACTTCAGATCTTCAAGGATTCACCACATTTTCTTTCTGATTCAATTTATATTTTGTTTTAGACGTTTTCCATGGTTTCTCAAGGGACTACGCATTATTGGTATCGTAGTACACGCACCTCACGTAAGTAACACTATATATTTATGTAAACAGATTGAGTGCGTGGTCCAGTGGTAGAGCGCCGAACTCCATATCGAGGGTTCGATCCTCGCCGCGGCTACGTTATCTATCCTTGAGCATGATAATAAATCCACATTGCTTAGTACTGGTTCTACCCAGGAAGCCATCGAGAGTGATTAAACTAAGTTGCAATAACTTTTTTCGCAATCGATGTAAAATAAATATGTTTAAACTAAATGTAAACAGATTCGTAACTTTCTGGTAAATTTAATTATAAATGAAGAATACAACTTGGCTAAATGATGACATGTCGATGGTCATACTGTTGAAAAGTTTAAATTAGATATATGTACACATGGCGATTCAATTTGCAAATAATATTCATATGTATGATACACATATCATATATAGAGTTCATCAGCAGGATCGTATCGTATCGTCAGTATTACACACAACACGATATTGGCTAACACAGCGCTATACTTAAAATAGATGCGGCGATATTGAAGAAAAGTGAATAGTTATCCGTGAATAGTAAACTATTCATTAAGGCTGCCTGTTATACGGTCGGTAAAACGTCAAACTATTTGAAAATGTTAGCTTTTCAAGAGACGGAGACGTATATTAACTTCAAGAATGAATTCGTCATGAATAATACCGGCAAACATTAAGACGTTTAGGTGTACCAACTCACAGAACATGGAAGGAGGTTTCACTCATAGTTTGTCAAACAAACAGGTTTTTTAGTCTATATTCGGACTTAAATCACTGCCATATAAAACAATTTACAAATAAACAATATAAGAGCAACGACATGTCATAACATAGTACGTATATATGTGGACGAAGTGTGAGTGTTCATGGAAGCACATAACTGTGCACTCGTTTACTCATCCTATCACAATCTGAGCATGTTTAATCCACGCACTGATAAAGTTATGTGCGCAGCATGTATGTTCTTTACTTTTTCAATAGGCTGCATGTTAGGTTGCAGGCTACCTTAACTAACCACATTTTCCCGTTCATATGGTGTTTCCGTTCTAATTCATTATTTGACGGGGATCGTCTTATATTTACTTTATTTTCTAACATCTACAGCATACGCATTTATAAAAGCACTAACAACTACTACCGCAATAACTACTCCAGCACCAGCCTTTACCGCAGCACCAGCAGCAGTAGCATGTCCTTTCTGCCCAGCATGTCCATCTGGCTACACTTCCAGAAATGTGTAAGTTTGGTGGTTGTTTTGTAACGTAGTGTATCTAAACATGTTCCTGTAACATTTACATGTATTTGATAAGTGTATCCTAACTGTATTGTACTGTCACGGATGTGAGTTAACCTACATACTTTCAATTTAAATTGCAGCCCCTTGTGTTGGCGTTTCGAGACTGGTAACTGTAAATTCACACCTCATCGCAAGAACGAATATTTAAGTTACTGACTGTAGCATAAATCACTGTTTAAGTACAGTATATTGTATTTAAACATGGCTACCAAAATGTGCACACAATCTGAATGAGACACACGTGCAGCTTATTTCTATTATTAGTGAGATATGTACGGTGTCCGGTTGGGACCAGATACAATGTCGTAGTGTCGTGGGCGACAATGCGACGCCCGACAACGCGACATCGCGACATCGCGATACGACAGTGCGACATCGCGATACGACAACTCGACATTGCGATACGACATCGCGACATTGCGATACGACATCGCGATAATTATGTCGTAATGTCGCGATGTCGCATTGTCGGGCGTCGCATTGTCGCGCATGACAACGCGACATTATGTCGTATTGTCGTTATGTCGCCCACGACAACTCGACATTCTTTCAATTGTCGTAATGTCGTGATGTCGTTGGCGACATTACGACAACGCGACATTATTTCAATTGTCGTAATGTCGCCAACGACATCGCGACATTACGACAATTTAAAGAATGTCGCATTGTCGTGGGCGACATTACGACATAATGTCGCGTTGTCGTGCGCGACAATGCGACGCCCGACAATGCGACATCGCGACATCGCGATACGACATCGCGACATTACGATACGACATCACGACATAATTATCGCGATGTCGTATCGCAATGTCGCGATGTTGTATCGCAATGTCGAGTTGTCGTATCGCGATGTCGCACTGTCAATGACAATGCGACAGTGTATCTGGCCCCAACCGGACACCGTAGATATGAGTGGTGATTAATGATTATATCACATTTACCCAAACAAGCAGTAAATGCTTTATATGCTAATTTGTTTCAGTATAGTTTATACCTCCTGCATTGCTTTTACAACACCGTTGAATATGTCTGCTTTTATACCTTAGTGCATGCGGACCTAGTCTATGCCAAACGACATAGCTTGCTACGTTAAATAGTGGTATTATGACATATATAATACAATATCCATAAAATAACGACTAACAACAGAAATTGTAGGTTCGAATCCCCTCAATAAAATACTTAAGAACTCATATGTAAAACCTGGTTACTCGATAAATACAAAAGTTGGATTTCTCGCATGTATGTCGGTATATAAGATGGTCGTCCAACATCCGTGCAGTATTCATATGTGTGGTATTTGTGTTATACATACGGATTATGAAGCTGTTAGTACAATATAATAAACAAATGTACGATTGTATTCATAAATAATGTCTATACTGTTTTATTCAGCAATAAGTTGTACATGCGTATAATGTAGACAAATCACACACACATATTTAATGTTATATAGATTATTGAAGGGGCTTGCCACCAGAATTAATTAACTGTTGTCAGTGTCTCCGTGGCCGAATGGTTAACGACGTTGCGTTGTAAACCTTCGCCTCTCACCGCTGCGGGTTCGAATCCAACTGGGAGCTCGACTTGTAAGTGAGGAAGTGTCGATTCTTACGGATGGCGGGAGGTGTACATTACTGGTTCTACCCAGGAAAAGTGGGTGGTTTGCCTCCACCACAAAAAAAATATCGACCGTCATATATAATCTTACATGTGTTGAAAATGACGTAAAACACCATCTAAACAAACAAACAAATACTTTGATTATGCGTATGACATAGGATGTGAATATGTTCTGCAAAATAAAAGTATTTGAATGGCGCTTATTGCAACTTTTATAACAAAGCAAGAGCACCACAATACTATTCGTTAACATATGTGTATAATAACAGTTATATCGTCAGAATAATTATACTATTCGTAAACATATGTGTATAATAACAGTTATATCGTCAGAATAATTATACAAACTCTCTGTGTACTAAATGCATATGAATTATACAGTTTCAAGAAGTTTACTTTTTTATCTTTCGAAACGTGTTACATTTACTATGGTTACAGCGTTCATCTTGGTTTATAAACATTTCGTGTTGTTTAACAGTACGGCAATACTTGATCAATGTTAGACCATTCTTGAAGGAATCTGGCTACATAATAGTACGATTTGTTTTACAGATCCGTCACTATCGGCTACGGTTGTCCAAGATGCTTGTGTGAGTGGTCCGGCCAGTCGAGCACAACTGGAAATTATCCAGTCACAACCACAGGTGACATGTTACAAATATGATACACACGTTGTATTTATTGTCAGTTGTGCTTGCTTAACCCTTAACCCGCTACATATATACAATGGACTTTCTTTCTTTGAATTAAGACCATTTCATTTATGTGACAAATTGGTGTTTTGTGGGGAAATGACTGATCAGCAACATTGTAATTTACTCGCAGGCTGATCTGGGTTTATAATGGACGGAATGACTATTATAGTCGTGCTTAGCGGGGTAAGGGTTAACGTTTGTTGTTTGTATTGCTACTTCAGTGAATGCTTCGTTTCCTGTTTGACCTTTGCATCTACTTGTAGTACTAGATAAATAAAGGGAAAAAAAGAATCTGTCTTTTCAAAAAAAAAACGTTCAAAATTCGTTAACAAAAATAATTATTCCGGATGTCCTACAAAACACATTATTAATGCTTCAGACGTTGCGGTACTGTATAAACTTACAGTATGGTTAATTATGGCTTTATAAAAACGTAGGTGGTCAGCATATCGACGTTGTAGATTTTATTGCGTTTCAAAGTACATTGTAATTAATTCACTGGTTATAATTCAAGAAATATAGTTAAAGGGTAAACATGTTAATGAGTGAATCTTATATTATATGCATGGAAATAGTTCATATTTCCACCCTGGTTATGATACTCTTTTAATAGCTTGCATTTTCTTTTTTTTTCTTTTTAAAATTCTATTTATGCCAGTGATTTTGATTTACTTGTAGATTTCTCACAGAACCTTCTGATGAAGATTCTCCTTAACTTGGGTCACAACGCCGACGCAGTGAACATGATGGCTTCAAGTCTTGACGAGGAAGCACAGATCGCCGGAGATGTAGCTAAACATGGTTAGATAGTCTGGACGAGGGAGCACATATCACGGGAGCCGTGGCTAAACATGGATAGAGGAAGCACATACGAAAACGCGTGTGGCCTTAAACATGACTAGAGAGTATTTCCTGTTACATCAGACTTTTATATAAACAAACTATTTTTTTCTTAGATTCAGTTACAGAGTAATTAATTATTATTTTATCCGTGTTCTTGGAGCATGCAATGTGTACATTCTTTTGTACAGTATTTTCTTGCCCCAAAACCTTCCGTGTTGACAAATAAAGTTAAATGTATGCTGCTATGGTTTGTTCTTATCTTCAGTTACATGCGTCGTAATGCCCTTTGTAAGCTAATAGAGCTTATATAGACGAAACGATGTGAATTCATATTATATTATGTTTAGTAGATCTGTATGTGCAAAAGCCCGGCTTACAATTGAGTAATATTTGAGGAATCCTGGAGATCCTACGATCTTTAATCATAAATGCCAAAAACATTTCGAAAAACTATTTTTCTAATAGAACCATTTGATTTGTTACTGAAGATATTGACAAAATATTATTGTATATATATATATACAATGCCATAATGCAAGTACGCAATGACATGGAAGAAGCCAGGGCAATAGGAGAATACACCATTAAGGATACTACAAGACAAGATTTAAGACAAGCATCAAACGTTACCATCCTTTGAGGATTTAGGTAGACGTCATCAGACCCCGTCCGCACAATCATTTCAATTTGAAAGGGTACATATGGTTCTTAGAAATGAAGAGATATTATGTGTATAGTATACTGAAAAGAAAATGAAACGCATAATGAGTATTTCCGTTATATATTGTATATTTAATATGTTACTGTTAATCGAATGATACATGGCGACATTAGGCCTGTCCTTTCGGAAAGAAGGTTTTAACTGCACCGAAGGCACCAATGGTTACCCCTTTAAACTTTATTTAATGACAGAATGCGCATTTGGCTCAAGCAGGTGAGCCAACTTAGGCTTTAAATGTTGCAGTCTCTTAACATGCTTAACATTAAACACAATACTGAAATGGCGAAACTTCAACATTTATAAATTTCGTGTAACAAAGTATACTTCGATTAAAAGGTCTACTACATGACAGAGTTGTCCTTTCTGTAATTAGTTGTAGCCTCTTTTTGTACAAAACACGTTGAGATTTATCTGTAATATTACGTGGAATTACGTGTATATAATAGTGTAGTATAGGCATTTTTTTGATTTTCTATTTCTTTTTCCTTTCAGTATATATCGATGACGCAGTGTACCCAAAGAATAGAAATATTTATTTGGAATAGTTTTTATTAAAATGCTTATAGGCAAACTGGAATGAAATTCGATTCAAACTCGGTGACAAGCAAATTAAGTCGAACATATTTCAATATATGACGCCAGGAACTATTGTTTGGCTATATTTTATTAAACATATCATAAATGTCAACTCTCCATTATTTGGTGATACGTGTGATACTGCGCAGTAAATTAATTGCTGATGCAACATATTTCGGCCATGAGCACGTCCATTTTTATATAGGTTTGAAACGTTGGTATTATATTAGAACACATTCAATGTGTCCACCAACCAACCTTATAGTTAACTTAATAAGGCAAGCCGTTCCATTTAAAAGAAACGTTATTATCATTGTTGGTGTTGTTAGTTTCGAATGCTTTCCTTTGGACGGCTGGTTTCTGTGAAAGCTGCATTTCCCCTTCCGCTTCTGTATCTACGTTTATGCTCGTTTGTGATTGGTCCTCCTCTTTAACCCTTAACCCCCTACATATATATAATGGACTGTTCTTCCTTTGAATTTAGACCATTGCATTTATGTTGAAAGGGGGTATTGACTGGTCAGCAGCCGGACATTGTAAACCTTGATCCGGCTGCAAGTTACTCGCATGTTGATCTGGGTTTACAATGGAAGCAAAGGCCACTATAGTCGTGCTAAGCGGGGTAAGGGTTAAATGTAAGAGTTGTTGATACGGGACTTCTCATTTAGGAACAACTAACTACAATAAGTTCATATGAAAACGCAACACTTGGTATTTTTTTGCATTCCTATTTTTTTAAATATACTTGAAAGAGGTAGAGCAAATCGTATACAACAGTTTATCGCCATATGTTAACCTTTGGGACAAAGAGTCTAGTGTACTAACATAAAATACAATCTGGATTTGAACAAAAAACAACAACAGCGGACTAAATATAATCGAAAATCAAAAATGTGTACTGAGTGTATATATTTGGTGACCATGATTAGACTAGTTTCTGAATTATACAAGTACTTTTAATTTACTTTGGTATCATGAACCACAACAGTAATTTGTTAAGGTTTCTACTCATATTCCGGTTTCTTCGGCTAGTTACAAAAATGATGTCTCACAAGGCGAATCAGATCGGGAACAACTATTGATGAAAATATCCCCACACACACGAGCAACCCCGATACTCCCATATAAAAAGATGATGGTCTGTCATCATTCACGCTGGTCAGTGAACGCATGTACTTGGACGTTGTCTTTGCAAGAATGGTCAGGTTGGCCACTATCTTTTCAGCAATAAGCATCACAGTTGTCACGTTTCTGGTAGCTGAAAGATAAATCCGACATCTTATTTACACAAAACTAAGTACAGTTTGACGGAAATCCTTAGCCATATACTTTTTTCTGTAAACAAGCAGACATTTCCATGTTTTAAAAATGACGGATTGGCGATGGACAAATTGCCATGACAACAAACCGCCTTACCCACTTTAGCCGGAAGAGCAAACAATAATTTCAAAATCTAAAACAAGTTTTGTCTGTGATTTGCATCAAACTTAACTGGTAAGAATCACAACATATTTTCTTGCGGATTAAGGTTTGCGGATTAATGTTTGATTAAAATGTAAGCAATATCTTGCTGATTTCGCATAGTGCGATAAAATGAGGGGAAATATAAAATCGACAATTGCTCCTCGACACTGTTAGTGACAGACATCAGAGTCTATGTACAGTCAAAAACAAACAAGAGCCTTCGTTAAACTTAAATTCTACATGGTCTGCATGTTGGTGAAGTTCCAGTCCAATTACCACTACCATAACAGACACGTGTCATGCAACCTGACTCATATACAGTATCCACTGCGCATGTATATGTGGCAATAGTGCCGATTATTTTGGTAGGAGGGAGCAATTGATAGCTAATTTTCTCGCTCTTAGATGGATTGTCACATACAACTGAAGTAGAAATAGAGTCCCTCTACCATCTGGGCCAAGAAGAGAATCTCACAATGACACAGCATTATCAATCAATACATACTGTGCTATGGCACTGTGTAATGTACTTTTATATCGACGCGGAAAACACGATTGACAGAAAAATTAGTTCGACATGCCGTATGTTTAATACAGTTTGCTGTTTTCCATTGTAAGAAACTGATTTAAATTAAGGTACACTTTTGCATATACGATGGACTTTACGAGCACTATACGAGTTGCTAACACTAATTACAACAACATTTATTACTGCTTGCATTTTAGTTAGAGATAGCTGTCACGGCCTCACATAACAGCAATGCTCCATCAGTCACAATCATTATAAAAATATCACATTCATGAGAGGGTGATAGTAAGAATGTTCGCCCCGAGGATATGATTATCTACGAAGGGTGAACGGGCCAAAATAAGTTCATTTTTCAGTACAGATTGCGCTTTGCCGGATATTTTTTATTTTAAATTATTTTTAAAACGTTGCTATGAATGAAAGTTGTTATATCATTGGATTCGAAGTCACGTAACTGAGAAAATAAGTTGTAGTTTATTGAAATCGGTAAAGTACTTTTGAAGTTGTGATGAGTTAAAAAAAGCAATTTCCCAAGACTGAGCCGAGGACTTCACCGAAACAATAGGCACACCAACGCGCATCAAATCTGCGCATGCGATACCTTTGTTTACTATCACCATGTACTATCACCCTCGCGTCAGTTAGTAAGAATTGTTGCCTATGAGGATTTAGCATGGGCGTTTTATGTGAGGTATAATAATAAGAAGGAACACCACGTTTGTCGTTTCATGACCAGTCGATTAAACTGTATTGGTACTAGAGTTTTCTGATTGTAGTGTATGCGAGACATTTAATTCCGCTGAATTCTTGCTTTAAATAAGAATCCGTTGTATCTAACATGAACAACTGATTTACTTTGCTGTGTTGGATTAAATAATTAGGGAAACAAAACGATCAACATCAAATGTAGTTAAGGGAAGACACATCTTAATCATTTCCCATAGGCTCTAAGTATATAATTGTCACAACTAGACATTTACGTAATGAATTCACATAATTGCCTCCACTGTCGGTGTGACTGAACCTAGAACTTAAAGACTTTCTCACAAAACAGGCACTACACCTCAGATGTGTACAGAGCTGTTTGCCGCAACCAAAGATGTTGATGTTTTCTTTTCTTGGTAAAAAAAATGAAACAAAGACGTTTCCATGGAGATGTAATACTAAAATATGTTATTTACCATTTATTCCCCCGCACCAGGTTAGGTATACTTCGTAATTTGAGTATGAGTATGATAGCAAAACAATTTACAGTTCATTTTGCTGTATATTATACTATAAAATTAGATTTCGAGCAGAAAATGAAGCATTCACAGATCTCAACCTTGCAGACACAGTGTTTTAAACAAACACATACATGGGTATATACATTTGAATGTAACCCGTGAAACATTGCAAAGATAAAATGGGTTGACAATATCGATACCGCCTACAATCAGAGCAAATAATCCATTCAGTGCAATATGTAGTGAATTTTAAATAGAACTCGCTTATGCGAAGGCATACATTTTTCCAAACAACACCTTTGGAGATAAGTTGAAGACAATATTTTTAACTTTTAGGAACAATATGCACACGATGTTTTGTAAGAAAATGTAGTGATTCATAAATAACTAGACTTTAATTATAATGCCCAGTCGGAACAGTCACAGTCACATCATTGTTAAATCTTCAAACCATCTAAGAAATCCCTGTCAACAACAATGCGTGGTCTTTTAACGAACAATTCCAGCAATAATATGGATCTGGATCAAGATGGATTAGAAGTTCTGCAAATAATAGTCATCCAATCAAACTATTCGTTGCAACAATAGTATCTCAAATTTACCAGACGTTTGTTAATACTATTTAAATAGTCATGATGGTACTGCAAATACGTTAAAGTCACCTAGGAAACACTTTTACATAAATTCTACCAATAGACATCTTCGCAACAGATAAGCAGCTTCAAAATAGAGTACTACATACACATATATACTAAATTCCCCTAATGGCCGGATGCATTATAAACGCTTGAACTACACAAATACACACCACCGAACATGCACACACGCAAACACGCCCGCACGAACGTCGTTTACCTTTTCAATACTCTACAGAACCATATCAATATGACTTGAATAATCATGCAGGCATTGTACGACATATGTGTGCGTATACATGAAGACTCACAATAGGCTCAAGATACTAACGCTTCTGTTCTCGATTTACATCTCTCTAATGAAAATGGTGGATCTATTACAATAGAGATGACTTTAATTTTGATATTGTTAATTATCCTCATTTAGATGGGGATGTTCCCCGAGTAACTTCATATGGGGGTCTATGTGTCTCAACTTATTCGTTTATCTAGAGCTTGCCCTCGATTTGAGGACTTTAATATTCGTTATATTTGTATAACTAGAAAGCTACTCCATCAAGGCTACCGCTACCATAAACTTCATAAAATGTTATTATTGTAACCTTGATCTTCTTTCCAAATATAAAAGTAATTTAAGAACTTTTTTGCGACAAGGACTATCACAACCTGACTTCTATGGTGATGTGATTTATGATCACTTTTATACTAACTTTGAACTTGTTAAAAGGTTTATCAAAAGAGGTTATGACCCTATCATTTTGCAACGCACTGATGCTTGGTGGTGGGTCCATTTAGAGCTAGCCACTATGACCGGACAGGATGTGGATCCTATGATGGCATCTACAAAATGACGGTGACGTTTGATGTTTGTCTGCAATCTTGTCTTGTCTTGCCCTCAGTGGTGTATTCTCGTGTTGCTCTGGTTTCTGCCAAGTCATTGAGTATCTTTTTTGTGGCGTTCTATGCTATAATATTTTTGTATTGATATATATACAAGTATCTTTGTGTTTTACTTATATTGCCTAATATTTATGTATGTGCAAAAGCCCGGCTTACAATTGAGTAATATTTGAGGAATCCTGGAGATCCTACGATCTTTAATCATAAATGCCAAAAACATTTCGAAAAACTATTTTTCTAATAGAACCATTTGATTTGTTATTGAAGATATTGACAAAATATTATTGTATATATATATACAATGCCATAATGCAAGTACGCAATGACATGGAAGAAGCCAGGGCAATAGGAGAAAACACTATTAAAAATACTACAAGACAAGGTTTAAGACAAGCATCAAACGTTACCATCCTTTGAGGATTTAGGTAGACGTCATCAGACCCCGTCCGCACAATCATTTCAATTTGAAAGGGTACATATGGTTTTTAGAAATGAAGAGATATTATGTGTATAGTATACTGAAAAGAAAAAGAAACGCATAATGAGTATTTCCGTTATATATTGTATATTTAATATGTTACTGTTAATCGAATGATACATGGCGACATAAGGCCTGTCCTTTCGGAAAGAAGGTTTAAACTGCACCGAAGGCACCAATGGTTACCCCTCTAAACTTTAATTAATGACAGTATGCGCATTTGGCTCAAGCAGGTGAGCCAACTTAGGCTTTAAATGTTGCAGTCTCTTAACATGCTTAACATTAAACACAATACTGAAATGGCGAAACTTCAACATTTATAAATTTCGTGTAACAAAGTATACTTCGATTAAAAGGTCTACTACATGACAGAGTTGTACTGTCTGTTCATTAGTTGTAGCCACTTTTTGTACAAAACACGTTGAGATATATCTGTAATATTACGTGGAATTACGTGTATATAATAGTGTAGTATAGGCATTTTTTTGATTTTCTATTTCTTTTTCCTTTCAGTATATATCGATGACGCAGTGTACCAAAGAGTAGAACTATTTATTTGGAATAGTTTTTATTAAAATGCTTATAGGCAAACTGGAATGTAATTCGATTCAAACTCGGTGACAAGCAAATTAAGTCGAACATATTTCAATATATGACGCCAGGAACTATTGTTTGGCTATATTTTATTAAACATATCATAAATGTCAACTCTCCATTATTTGGTGATACGTGTGATACTGCGCAGTAAATTAATTGCTGATGCAACAGATTTCGGCCATGAGCACGTCCATTTTTATATAGGTTTGACACGTTGGTATCATATTAGAACATATTCAATGTGTCCAGCAACCAATCTTATAGTTAACTTAATAAGGCAAGCCGTTCCATTTAAAATGAAACGTTATTATCATTGTTGGTGTTGTTAGTTTCGAATGCTTTCCTTTGGACGGCTGGTTTCTGTGAAAGCTGCATTTCCCCTTCCGCTTCTGTATCTACGTTTATGCTCGTTTGTGATTGGTCCTCCTCTTTAACCCTTAACCCCCTACATATATATAATGGACTGTTCTTCCTTTGAATTTAGAGCATTGCATTTATGTTGAAAGGGGGTATTTTGGGGGAAATGACTGGTCAGCAACCGGACATTGTAAACCTTGATCCGGCTGCAAGTTACTCGCATGTTGATCTGGGTTTACAATGGAAGCAAAGGCCACTATAGTCGTGCTAAGCGGGGTAAGGGTTAAATGTAAGAGTTGTTGATACGGGACTTCTCATTTAGGAACAACTAACTACAATAAGTTCATTTGAAAACGCAACACTTGGTATTTTTTTGCATTCCTATTTTTTTTAAATATACTTGAAAGAGGTAGAGCAAATCGTATACAACAGTTTATCGCCATATGTTAACCTTTGGGACAAAGAGTCTAGTGTACTAACATAAAATACAATCTGGATTTGAACAAAAAACAACAACAGCGGACTAAATATAATCGAAAATCAAAAATGTGTACTGAGTGTATATATTTGGTGACCATGATTAGACTAGTTTCTGAATTATACAAGTACTTTTAATTTACTTTGGTATCATGTACCACAACAGTAATTTGTTAAGGTTTCTACTCATATTCCGTTTTCTTCGGCTAGTTACAAAACAGATGTCTCACAAGGCGAATCAGATCGGGAACAACTATTGATGAAAATATCCCCACACACACGAGCAACCCCGATACTCCCATATAAAAAGATGATGGTCTGTCATCATTCACGCTGGTCAGTGAACGCATGTACTTGGACGTTGTCTTTGCAGGAATTGTCAGGTTGGCCACTATCTCTTCAGCAATAAGCATCACAGTTGTAACGTTTCTGGTAGCTGAAAGATAAATCCGACATCTTATTTACACAAAACTAAGTACAGTTTGACGGAAATCCTTAGCCATATACTTTTTTCTGTAAACAAGCAGACATTTCCATGTTTTAAAAACGATGGATTGGCGATGGACAAATTGCCATGACAACAAACCGCCTTACCCACTTTAGCCGGAAGAGCAAACAATAATTTCAAAATCTAAAATGATTTTTGTCTGTGATTTGCATCAAACTTAACTGGTAAGAATCACAACATCTTTTCTTGCGGATTAAGGTTTGCGGATTAATGTTTGATTAAAATGTAAGCAATATCTTGCTGATTTCGCATAGTGCGATAAAATGAGGGGAAATATAAAATCGACAATTGCTCCTCGACACTGTTAGTGACAGACATCAGAGTCTATGTACAGTCAAAAACAAACAAGAGCCTTCGTTAAACTTAAATTCTACATGGTCTGCATGTTGGTGAAGTTCCTGTCCAATTACCACTACCATAACAGACACGTGTCATGCCATCTGACTCATATACAGTATCCACTGCGCATGTATATGTGGCAATAGTGCCGATTATTTTGGTAGGAGGGAGCAATTGGTAGCTAATTTTCTCGCTCTTAGATGGATTGTCACATACAACTGAAGTAGAAATAGAGTCCCTCTACCATCTGGGCCAGGAAGAGAATCTCACAATGACA